>JZKD02S1608350.1:570713-586595 GCA_000966675.3 Picea glauca
AATGGTTACAATCATTAGGAACAGTGGCTTTTAATTTTCAAGAACTTTTCATGAAATTTTCATTGGAAGGAAAAGAAATTGAGTTAAGAGGTATCACAGGGAAACCCAGTAAGGTTAAAAGCTCTAATGGAATAACAAAATTATTGAAAAAGGGGCATCAAGGTGTTATTGCACAGCTATGCTCACTAGATGTTCAAACATCTAAGCCATATATTCCTCTAGATCTTCAAGGGATCATTGATAAGAATTCCAAAGTATTTGAAGATGTTCCCAAAGGTCTTCCATCCACTCAAAATCATGATCATGATATTTAACTAATTCTTGGGAGTGTTTCTCCTAACATCAGGCCATACAGATACCCTTATGCCCAAAAGAGTGAAATTGAGTGCATTGTTGAAGAAATGTTAGAGGCTGACATTATTAGACCTAGCCAAAGTTCTTACTCTACACTGGTGGTAATGGTATTCAAGAAAGATGGCTCATGGCATATGTATCGAGATTATAGAGATCTCAACAAGATCACTATTAAAGATAAGTTTCCCATTCCTGTCATTGATGAATTGTTAGATGAACTACATGGGGCAATCTTGTAATCGTGCATTTATGTGGGCATAAGGAGGTTTCCCCCTCGAAGAGGCTTATTATATTACTTTATCTCTTTTTCAAGGCGTTGAGTACTTATTCTGAGGTTTTTCTATGCTATATTGATATTTGGTTCTTACCACTAACAAATTCGATCTGGACACATAAACGGAAGAGACTGTTATCTCTGTGTCAAAAACATCGGAGTCTTGTCAATTAGGGATTCTTCTCTAGAGGAAATGTCTTGTTCATTCATAGATAAAATGACAGGATTGGCGACCATGGTGAAAAATACATGTTAAGCTTCGAAGAAAACACGAATCTGATCCAACTTTGAGCTTGAGTTTCTAATGGATGGTTTGCGCCAAATTTTGAACGTTTGAATGTTTCAAAGTATCATAAAATAATGTTGGGGATCCTCCTTTTATATGTTCCTATCGACATCAGGTATTGTAGAAAATAGTTTTAGGTAGATCACTTTTCGCCCCGATGTACCTCTAGAAGTGCCAGGTGTCCACGAACAAAACCACGGTAGTTTTCCCCGGTCTATCTTCGAATGATTAATCCTTGTGCTACGTCAATCGTTGATATGAGTTTCAACTATTGATCTAGATCGCTTTAATATCTACAGTCCACCATGCCCCAACAAATTTTGATATCGAGGATTGGAGAAAGCGGTTTTAGGTAGACCTCTTTTCACCCAGATGTAACTCTAGAAACACCACATGTCCACGAATGAAACCACGGTAGTTTTCCCGAGCCCACCTTTGAATAATTATCTTCCACACTGCTTCATTCTCCGATATGTTCCTTATTCATTTATCTAGGCTACTTCATATCGACGACCCTCTGAATCCTACCTTTCATGATTCCACTATATTTGTCCACATGCCTCCATATAAGACCTTTTTTTCAAACTATCACACTTCCATAGCAATGTGGATTTTTGCTAAATCTCAGAGACTTGGATCTTGATATGAGAATTGTTATGATGATAACAGAAAGTATTCTCATATATGATATAGCCTCAACACAGGGGGGAAAACACATTTTTGAGTCTTCAATGGTAGGATATCTTGTTCTAACATGATGTTAATTAGAGCAGTCAAGGGACTAGTTCAATATTTTTGGCATGAGAACACAAGGCCTTCTTCCAACCAAAAAGATGTACTAAAATTGAGAAGGGGATCTAGGGAACATGAACCCCATATTAAACACTTTCTTGACATTACAAAGATAGAAGGCATGGCAAGTGAAGGCAAGGAAATTCATGGAAAAGGCAAGGCATGCCATGGAAAAGGAAAGGCATGGAAAAGGAAAGGCATGGAAAGTGAAGGCAAGGCAAGGCATGACATGGAAAGGCATGGGATGAAAAGGCATGGTATGAAAAGGCATGGCATGGAAAGGTATGGAATGGTATGGAAAGGCATGACATGGCAGTGCATGGTATGGAAAGGAAGGTATGGAAAAGAAAAGGCAAGGCATGGAAAAGGAAAGTCATATTGTGGTATGGAAAATGCAAGGAAAGGAATGGAAAAGGAAAGGCATGACATGGAAAAGGAAAGGCATGGAAAGTGAAGGAAAGCCAAGGCATGGCATGGCATGGAAATTTATGGGTTGGAAAGGCATGGTATGGAAAGGCATGACATCGAAAGACATGGTATGGTATGGAAAGGTAGGGCATGGAAAGGCATGGTATGTAAAGGGATGGTATGGCAAGACAAGACATGGCAAGTGAAGGAAAGGCAAGGCATGGCATGGAAAGACATACAATACCATACCAAGGAAAGGAATACCATACCATACCATATCATGGAAAGTCAAGGAAAGGAATACCATACCATACCATACCATACCACGACATAGCCAATATGGGGAAAAATCCCCCTAATCCGGGTCTAGCGACTAGGCAGAGCCTCGACACCTTAAAAGACATAAATTATTATATTTTACCCAAATCCAACAATACATAATGATAATTAAATGAAGGGAGAAAATATTGAAATGTGTACCTTAAGTCCTTCTGTCTGTCATAGATCCCTTCATGTTGTCGTCCATTCCAAAATTGCAGACCTCCTCCCAAATTTGGCCTAAAACAACTTCATGGAATAAACTATAAAAACATATGCATAACTACCAAGATAATCTAAAGGGTTATATATTCATGAAAAACATCCATAAACATAAAGATAAAGACATAAATATCTGGAACAATAAGTTTCTCTTTTAATGATAACAATATTAGAAGTTATAACCTGAATCTTTCCAACACCGCTCCACGAACCTCTCTTGGTTTCCTCTACTTTGAATCCAAGTCAAATATTCCCAATATGATATCCTCATAACCAACATGCCAATATAGAAAGGATGGATTTTATAAGGAGGATGGATGGTAGGGAATTTTGAGGATGAAACTCATACCAAAATCTAAAAGGGATAACCAACATGCCAATATAGGGGAAAAGTATGGATTTTATAATGAGGATGGATGGTAGGGAATTTTGAGAATGAAACTTATACAAAAATCTAAAAAGGATTGGAATACAAAGGAGAAATTTTGGCAGATCTCACTTGCCTCTTATTTCACATATCCAAATGACCCCCATAGGGCCCCTTTTATATGGAGAAAAGATGGTCAATTAATTGAGAGAATGGCTAGAGGAGGTAAGTTGGTTGTGAAACCTGACATAGCCTGAAAACTATGCCTAAAAGCATGAAACGTTTTTTTATTTTTGCAACTTTTTAGAGTATATACAGGTTGTTAGGTATGAAACTAGCGTATGTACGTCCATTTCATATGTAGCAGGGAACATATGCCAGGAAAAAAAGTGTTTTTTAAGAGGAACCTCCACAAAATTGGTTGGTGGATGTTTAAGTGAGTAGGCCAAAGTAAAAAATGCATGATAGTGGAATTTTGAGCTATAAAAAATACCCCCTAATGTGTGAGGTCAAAAGAGAAAATCAAGGTCAAAATACATTACAAAATATTTAATAAAATGGGAAGGAACCGAGTCGAGTGAGACCAAAAGAGTATTCATGAGCGGGTCATCTGCCAAAGAATAATAATGATCACTAAGGAGGGCATACCCATTCTCGGGACAAACTAAGCATGACTACCAATCAAATACACTGCAAATCCATGTCATTTATAGTAATCATGGACACATGAATAATGTGTATTCCAATATAGATTGTAGTCGTGAAGAATACACAACAAATCTACATATCAAAATCATCATAATATATATAAATGCAATGTCATATGAATCTTCAAGAAGAATCGATGCCTGTAGTTGGAGATAATAGCTTTAGTAACTCGAGCAATATATTCAAGATATTCAAAACTTAGGTAGGAGTATAATAGGAGTGTAAGACTCACTACCCTGAGGTCTTCGAAAATTCATCATAGAAATACTGGAGGATCTCGATTATCATGCATAAAACTTCATTGATTTTGAATTTGAACTTGACAGGACTCTCGGGATGGCCGACTTATGAAGGTAAAAATACTTATCGTAGAATGGACGACTTGAATTGTAAAACTTTCCCTTGGACAAGAGCATGACATATGAAAAATCTCAGGAAACATATCGTTGACATAATCTTGTGGCACAGAACGCACTACAAACTCTCCATGTTCTTGGAAGAGTAACCAAATGCAGGAGGACACAACTCTATGTAATGAGACTAACTTCCTAATTCCATACTAAATCCCAATGCTTTGCAGAACAAACTGAAGCATGTGCTCTATCTAAGGGTGAAAATATTGTTTCCAGTAAAAGAGAATGTTTTCCTATCCCCTCTTTTTGGAAAGTTTGATGTTTTTTCTTTTTCATATTTTTAACGATCTTGAAAAAGAATAAAAGAACACTACGTTACAAAGGAGGAACGAGTTTCATGAGAAAGAAATCTAGTTCCAAGTGCATGGAACATACTGATGTTCACTGCAAGGAGACATGTACAGGACAAGGACAGTTGGGAATTTTTTTCTATGGGTTAGGGTGTTAGATCGCAACGGAAAAAATGTTGCAAGTCCTACACCTAAGGAATGCTCTAAAATTTTAGTAACAACAAAACCGAGTCAACATTAGGCCAAATATGCAAGAGTGAGACATGCAATGTGATTTGTGGATTGACACGATGAGCCTCCTTCAATGTAAATATTTATGTTCCAGATAAGGTAAGCTCAACGTTTTTTCATGTTTAGAGAGTCTAAAAAACCAGTAAAAAGAAGACTCCAGAGTGATCGTTTTCGTAAGTTTAGTCTCTAGTGCCTAAAAAAAGAATAAAAACATACCAAGGAGAACTCTTCTGGTCACTAAGGCTAGAGTATTCCTTTTTTGTACATATTCCAGTCAGTCTAGAAAAGGGTGAAAATTATACCAAAAGGACATCTCTTCAAAACCATTTTAACTAGTGTGTCAAAGACAAGATCACTCAACTATCTTTTCAATTTTAAGGAGTCTAAAAAGAGCTTAGCTATAAACTCCCTCATTTGTTTTCATAAATTTAGTCCCCTGATCCTGAAAAAGTACATAACTTAGGAGAACTCTCCCGGTCAGACATGTCTCTTGAAGCATACCTTTTTCCTGGGTAATCTATTGTCCATAAAAAGGGTTAAACTTATGCCAAATAGATGTTCTTTCTAGAGAAATTAACGAGTGTGAAAGAAACAAGGTCACTCAATGATCTTTTCTTGTTTAGGGAGTTTGAAAAGGGATTAAAGAAGACTCCATGGGTTTCCTTTTTCATAAATAATCTCTAAGGATACAAAAAGTGATAAACCAAAACCAAGGAGAATGGCCCCTTTTTCACAAATTTAGTCCCTCGGGCCCAAAAAAGGGTTAAAATTATACCTGAGAATACTCTCCTAGCGAACCGTAGATCCTAGGGCATACCTTTTACATAAAATTATAAATCCATACCGAAAAAGGGGTAAAATATCATCATAAAGATGTTCCTTCAAATTTCACTTTGACAAACATGAAGGGAAACAAGATCGATCGGCAATGTTTTCGATTTTAGAGAGTCTAAAAAGATCATAAAGAAGACTTCAGAGGGACTCCTTTTCTTATTTATTATAAATGAAGCTGAAAAGGATAAATAATTTCTCATTACATGTTTCTTTCATAATTTAAGTGATCTTGAAAGAAGACAGACCATGCTCTTGGGGATTCCCTTGGGTATAGTCCAGAAAAAAGATGAAGAAAAAGGATGAGGCTTCAACACAAATATAAGGTGGGACTAAAAGGGACTCCCAAGCCTAGACAAGACTCATAGAATGGATGCTATAATGAAAGGAAATGATCAATCTAGGGAGTCCATGGAGAGGAAGGCTCTACCACCTAACTACGACACTTCTAAAGAAACATAGAAGGTTTTGTATCACACTTAGGTGAGATCGACCCTATGGAAAAGTGGAAATTTTTAATAAAATGAAAGTTGTAAGGAAGTAAAATCATACTCTATATGAAAATGGTGGAAACATAACTTCATCATAGGATGATATAAGTAGTACCCATGCATTAAAAATATTTAATCTGAAGCACATACGAATTGTAGACGACCAAACAATCCTCAAAAAGAATCAAAATATCCATCAAACAAACCATGGGGAAGAAAAAGGGGAAACAATAGGTCACCACAATATCAAAATATCTATAAATAGAGATGAAAGGGGTCATTTTCACCATTTCTACTTGACAAAACCCAAAAAGTAGAAAAAACCCTCTTCCTTAAATTTCACATTCGGAGAGTAATGGTGGACAAAATCAACTTGTTCTTCAACAAAGTATGTATCCCTCTCTTTTTCTTGCAAATTCATTCATTTTTCATGGTTTTTATAGAAAATTGTGGTCCACGCACCATAAAATTCAACACGGCTATGCATGTACGCACGGTCTTCATGCTCAGTGTGTTGATGTACGTAGGATGAGATAAACTTAACATTCATATGTTTGCGACTATCCTCAAAAGAGGACATGTACCTGCTCACCAATTTTATAAAACAAAGACATTAAATCCTAAAAATTTGCATGATCAAGATGTACATGCACTGGAGAGAGAGAGAGAGAGCATGAGGAAGTGGACCAAATGATTGAAGAGGACCCAATAGTTGTGGCTATATTAAAGCAATGTGGGTTGTGGAAATTTTTTCGTTCTCCATTCATGAGGGCCCAACTGAGACTATTGAATCACCTTGTTGAGTATTGGAATCTTGATGCAGAGGCCTTTATGCTAGAAGGCCAATCCTTGAAAGTCACCATAGAAGATATATACTTCTTGATCGGTCTCTCTAGGAGGGGTGAGCTAGTAAACTTGACAACATTCCCTCCAGAGCCATATCACATAGCCCATTATGTCGATATGTATTGTGAGGCCGACATGGAAAAAATGGGATCTCCAGTCCCCATTCATAAGATTGAGAATCTTGGATTGAGAGAGGTAGTTTACTTGATTGGGTGGATTATTGGATATATTTCTCTACATTAGGATTCTCGTGCTCAGATGCATTGTGCAGTGCAGTGTCTACAACTAATGATATTTGATTGGAGCACGACGATGCTCAACTATATGAAAATACAACTAACAGAGTGTAAACTGAGAAATAAGAAGAACTTTGTATTTGGGACAGTGCTTTGTGCTTTCTTCTTTGAAAAATTTTTGGGCATAAGCCCAAACGAGAGAGTACGAGGTCATGTAACCACCTATCCAGCACTTTGTAGATGGGTTTCTTTGATGCCTCACCAAGGAGAAGGGGGGTTATGAGAGTCATATGATAATGAGTTCTTCTATTGGTGGAGACGAAAGATTCCAACCATCGAGGATTATCCCTACATAGGGATTAGTTTCTTGAGAGACCCTAATATGCATATGCCCCTTAGAACAGCGTGTAGTGAGATAGTTACATAATATTATATATATATATATATATATATATAATTTTTAACTTTATTTATGAGAAATAAGACATATTTTTTTTAATTTCATGATACTAACTCAAAAATGTTGTTATATACATGTGTGGGACTAGTGAGTCCAACACAACTTCCTTGGACTAGGCATCGCCAGCGAGAGGAGACCCATCCAGAAGGATCCGTAGCAATAGCAAGTCCATTGTCAGCATAGTCCAAGAGAGTTCTGATATGGTTAGAGATTAACTTGACATCCCTCACCTGGAGCGTGCCGATGACAGAGATCAAGGATATGCCATCATCTATGCCATCTCACGTCATGGGACTACCTAGGGCAAGGGTCAAGTTATTCCAACGTCTGGCCAACATCATGGTACATTAAATTAGGGCCAATAGGCCTAGATATTAGACTACTATTGGACATCATGCGTGCTAGAGCACCCATTTTCGTATCTCTCTATCTATTGAGGTCTTAATCCCAAAGATGTATTATTGAAAAGTTTGAGGCGTATGGCCCACATTTTGTATTGTGACATCACTTTTTGGACAGGTTATATATAGACATATATTTTTTCCTTATGGAATGAATATTTTTTATACAAATATATTTACATGTGTGTGTATGTTTGTTCTTTTGTATTTATGTGTGTGAAAGATGCCAATATAAAACATGATATTCCAATGTATCAGTTAATTGATTAGATCTCCTAGGAACATGAATATATGTAATATAATAAAAATAACATTCCAAGATACGTACCCTAAGGAACCTTCGGTGAAGGGTGGGATCGTGGATACAATAAACTCCATTTAACTTTGATACTACAAGTTGAGAATCTAAATGAACTTGGAGGTGAGAAATACCTTGTGACAATGCATCACATAGTAATTTTATTACAACATTGTACTCAACAACATTATTGGTTTCTTCTCCTAGAAAAAAACCTCCAGAAGATACCAACTGACCATTGGGAGTGAATATCACTCAAGTTGTGGAAGCAAGCCTCTGTGTGTGTCATCTATCACTGTCTGTGAACCCAACATAAACCTCAGATTCACTTGACATCTGCCACATTGAAGAAACACAATAAACTACACGTCCATAAAACAAAAAGATACTAAAATGTATAGATAAAAATATACACTATTTACAAGAAGTCACACTCAGGTGACCAACCTAAGAATAATACTTTCTAAGATAAATCCCATTTATAGGCTCAGGCAAGGAATTACCTTCGAATTCAACCAATTCATAAGAATTTTTTTCCAAAACTTTCTTTATAATAAACGCTCTGAACCACATGGGTTTAAACTTGCATGCCACCAAGGGATGTTTATCTTGATCATAGACCAAGACAAGATCACCTTAAAAGAAAACTCTAGGAAGAATCGACCAATCAACTGACACTTAACACATCGTTTATGATCCTCGTTAGCCAAGGTTGCATCCGAACACTGTTCATCAAGATTCTTGAGATAGATAAGAAGCTCTTCAAACATAGTTTTGTTGGGAAGTAGTTCCACTACAAACTTGAGAGAAGGAATCTAACACTCTATAGGAAAGACTGCCTCCAACTCATAAATAAGTTGGAAAGGAGAGAAACCTGTAGCATTCTTGATGGAAGTTTGATATGTCCAAAGTGTTGGATATAACATCAAATGCCAATTCAACTTGGCTGAATTCATTTTTTATTGTAGAATAGTTTTAAGAGACTTATTGACATCCTCCATTTGACCATTCACTTTTGGATAATAGGGTGACAAATTTTCTTAATTAAGCCCTAGATTTTATTTTAAATCATTCATCATCTTATTTTGAATGTGACTTCCATGGTTCGTGACAATCTCTTTCAATACACCGAACCTAGCGACAATTTGGTTGAAAATGAAAAAGTGTCGTTGTTTCCCCTTAATTAATTCTAAATGTTGGCATGGCTTCGATCCACTTGGTGAAGTAGTATACTGCCACAATGATATAATTATGCCTTCTATTAGAATCTTGGTGGATGTATAAAAATCAATTCCCCACTTACTGAAGGGACCAACAAAAATAAAAGGAAACATAGGAGTAGGGTGTTCTCACATTCTCCAAGAGAAGATATGACACGGGTGACACTTCTTAACTACCTCTATACAATATTTGATTAATGAGGGCCATAAGTATCCAACATGAAGGATTTTCTGGGTTGTTTCCAAACTAGACAAGTGACCACCACATGCTCTAGGGTGGAATTTGTCTAACACAAGGTTTGCCTCCTCATTAGTCAAACAACGATAGAGAACATAGTCAAATCCTCAACGATACAAAGTATCACCGATGATAAGATAATTTCTCTCTTGATGGAGTATTTGTCAATGTTCATCCTAAGAAGAAGACGAAGGACACTTCATATTCTAAAGATAGAAAAGTTTATCTCCATACCAAGGGTCAGAATATGCAATAAGGAAGAGATCATCATTGATCAACGAATCTTCAGGAAAATCACTGCCACTCTCAATTGGAAGTTCCAAAATTAATTCAGCAAAGACAAAATATTTCATATACTTTGTCGAAAAAAATCCAAATCAAATTCTTGAAGAATAATGATCCGTCAACTAATATTCCCTCCAATCACCCTTTGTGTCAACACATATTGAAAAGTATTAACGATGGCTACAATGATGCTCTTACGGAGTAGAATATAATGATGAAACCTTTGCACAGCATGGAAAAATTCCAAAGCCAGTTTCTCAACATGAGGATAGTTGAGTTCTACTCTGATTAAGCCTTGGATGAGGTAGTACATAATGTGTTCCTAGAGCATCTCAACCTCCTGGACGAAGACCATATTGATGGTGGACTCTCCTGTAGCCAAGTATAACAAGAAATATTTTCCATAATGAGGAGGGATAAGTAGAGGGGAAGATGTTAGGGCACTTTTCAATGCCCCAAAAGAGTGCTAATCCTCTTCATCCCAAACTAATGGAACCCATTTCTTCAAAATATGCATAAACCCTTTAGTTATTTCGACATAGCAATAAATCGTTGTAAGAAGTTATCTTTCCCATGAAGACTCTGAAGCTGGGGGATTGTGCATGGGGGGGCAGGGGGGGGAGAATTGAACTATTGCCTCAAACTTAATAGTATCAACCATGATCCCTTTTGTGGACACGATAAAACCCAATAAACATCCCGACATAACAAAAAAACTACACCTGTTTGGATTTAGGTGAATTTGGTAGTAGCGACACCTCTAAAAAATAAGTCAAAGGTGAGCAGGATGAGCATATATCTTGTGATAACATGATGCAATATCGTCAAGATATTCCTTAAATATATGTTTGAGGTCATGGAAGGAGAATGGCATGGCCCACTAGAAATTAGCTCCAACATTTTTGAGGCCAAAAGGCATTTTCTTATATGCAAATGTACCCCAAGAACATATGAAATAAGTCTTATGTTGATCCTAGAGCTTGATCTAAATCTGATTGTACCCTGAGAAACCATCCATAAAATAAAAAACTTTGTAGCTCGCACATTCATTGATAATATGATCAACAAATGGGTTAGGAAAGTTATCTTATCATTTCAGCCTTAGGCTGATCAGGGACAACCGAAATAAACCTAACATCATTCGAAAGTGGTAGAAAATAAAAAGTACCCATCAAAGATGGAAATAGTTTGACACCTAATTTGATGGTACCTTGCTATGGATTATCAATCATCAGAACCATGGATTCCCCCGATGAAGGGTCAAGATGAGAGAAGGAAAATGGATCAACAGTTATTATCCCACCTTCACGAGGAAAGCATAGTACAAAAAACATGGAGGATAGAACCACTATCATTGCGTAAGTCCAACTTCATCCCAAGAAAAGGTTGTAGTAACGAGGCATGTCGACTAATTTGACCTTGACACACAAAGTTTTTCCCCACAACTACACAGGGAAGGAGGGAATTATACCATGTGGTCAAAAAGAATGACTATCAAATGTAGTTAATAGTGTAGGAGACAGAGACATCTTGGGTTGAACAATATACTTCCAACATAACAATGACATAACGGAATTCGATTCACCCTCATCTACCACCGTGTGAAAAATATTATGTGTCAATACTTGTGTGGTGTAAACCACTACTATATAGAAGGCGATGTGGTAAGTAAAATGAGTTTTGTGATCAGAAGGGTCAAAAATGATAGCTCCCAAGTTAGTTGGATCAACAACACCCAAAGAAGACAATAATGTTTCCTCTATGAGGGGTGACTCTGGAGAACTTCCAGAGAAGACATCGTACAAGTGGTTTGTGCAAGATCTTTGACTACATAATAGTTTTGGTCAATCCTTTCATTTGGATTATGAGAATATTTATTAAATGAACCTTTAGGAATGCGAGTCATTGTTTCTCCCATGGTCTTCTCTATATGAAGAGGAGGAGATGGGTTGGAAGCTTATTTTCTCTTCTCAGCAGATTCAAGAATTTTGTAATCATCAGCCTTGGTCTGAAGATGAGCATATGATCTCATAATTTATACATTTGTGTCTTAGGTATTAGTATTAAGCATGGGGGTACCCTGATTTCCCCCAGGCACGGTTGTGGATGAGGAAGATTGTGTCATATTCTTCCATCGAGGAAAATGGTTAGTCAACAAAGCAAGTTGTTGTTGTGCCAAAATATTATGGGATTCCTCTATCCGAGGGAACTGATGATTCAAGTGGTCATTTGCGCAAATCTTACACGAAAACTTAATATTTTTCTTTTCATTTTTGTCCTCAACATCATTGTTAGCAACCTTTTTATCATTAACCCCCTTACCCTTTTGTCCTTTTCCCTTTATTTTCCCCTCGGGATGTTGGTTCTCCTTGGGGTTCATTGTCTCCACACTATGTACTTCTGACATGTGGGTGGAGGGGGAATTCATACTAGAAATTTTGTTGGCCACTGTTTGTTGTAGTGACAATTGTTTCATTTGGTTGGACAACTAATCTGTGGGATTTGTTTTTATTGAGCCTACTATACCATCAACATGAGGCCAAAACTTTGGTATGTTTAAGTAGAAGGTTGACCATGGTGCGTCAGGAAGGATATCATATAACATGTTGGATTGAGAGTAAATCAATTCCAGTTGTCGAACCATCATTATAGCCTCTTCCTTAGAAAACACTCTGAAAGATCAGACTTCTTTGGAAACAAAATGCACCAAATACTTTAGGAACCACTTGAGAAAAAACATAGGAGGGACCTTTACTTTAATCAATCTCTTCCGATGACTTCATTCTGGTATATGACCGGAGATATGGATAGCCTTAGTATGCTCGAAATTGGCCAGCAACTCCATGTCGACATTGTATCTCACTAGTAGCTTAAAATGGTTCAAGAAAACCATCACTAGATCGTTAAAGTAAGAGTACTTCAAGCCATCAAGATCAATATACCACTTCGTAACACCCCCTATGAGGGTGCATTTAAATAATCACAACTTTATAGAGTCATCATTCAGCGATTTGGAGGAGCACCACAAGTGAAAACTTGTAACATGGTCACCCAGATCTTCACTAGGCTTGCCCTCAAATTTGGGTATGTCTGAGGGAAACTTATTTGGCATAGGAAGCCAATGTGGATCATGACAAAAAGGATCATTTAATAACCTTGAAAATTTTGGAAGATGATGAGTTTCCATAAAAGGTAACCTGGGTTGTGGCAGATTTAAAGGAAAAGATGAACCTAGATTTTGGTTGGCACCAGGTTGTCAGGAAATGTTTGTGTGTTGACTAGGGTTCTGATAAAAACTAGGTTTTCCTTGGCCAGTGTAAGGATATTATGCACTATTATGCATCATTGACAGATTCAAATAATTTGATAACATACCTTGAGTGGGGATTTCTCCCTGCATGGTATTCCAAAATACTTGGTGGAGGTTTCCCCCAGTCGATCCCCATGGCATAGGAAATGAACTCTGCCCAAGGTTCCACTAAACATGGGAGGGGTTTCCCTCGATAAACATCCCTTGTAAAGGTATAGAACCCTATGACGGGTTTCCAATACCTTGAGAGGAGAAGGCTCCTAACATCATTCTCTATGAAGGAACAAATCCTTGAATGGGGTTAGGTTGATTGAGAAAGGGGTTTCCCCCTGACCAAACTATGGAAAAAAGAAAGTGTTATTCCTGAAAGCACCCAATAAAGAGAATGAAATGGAACCAATAGGATTTATAAAGGACTGAGGCCCTTGAATCCCTCCATTAAACAAACTGGAACTAGCACTAGGCCTAGATGGTTGTTTAAAATCACCTCTGAGTGAGGAGGACGAAGGAGGGATATAAGCCCCACCATAAGGGACTTCATTGTATGGAGTAGAAGTGCCCCCGAGGGATCCTTGCAAGGGATCATTAGAACTCCCTACCCCTCAACCAATAGTCTATAAAGTAGATTAGGTTAAAGTTGATATTGTGTCAAAACCCGACACCCCATATGCGAAAGGATCGTCAGATGTATTCTGAACGGTAGAAGTATGAAAAAGGATCTAAGTCATGGAAGATATTGTGCCACTACCATAAGTGGTCCGTGTCTCACTAGAGTTATTCCTTGTAGGTGAAGGTGGGGGAGGGGGTACGACGCCCCCTCTACCTGTGGTTGATATGGGAGTATGAGTAATCCCAGTACAAGCTGAATTACTTGCTTCCATATCTAGTCGCCTAACGAGATGATGATCAAGATAATTCACCTCAGGAGGGACTATATGAACAAGAATTGGCACTAAAATATCAACAATTGAAAGGTTTGCAAGCCTGAATCCTTCATCTTCGAGGATGGAAATCATAGTCTCCTCCAGTGCAAGATTTTCTTCATCAGGCGTAATTTCTTGTGACCTGGTAACTTTGAAAGAACCTTCTTGATCTAAGCTTCGCCTCAGCGGTGGAAGTGGTGTCTCCAAAGTTACTAGTGGAAGGCCCTGGAGCCTACATGAATGACCAAGATGATGATCTTCCACTTTGTGAAATGATCAACGAAAAATCTAAGTTAAATATAGGGAGAAGCATAGATCACACACTACAAAGTCCCTAAATATAAATCAAGCGGTCAATAGAATGGAAGGAAGAACAATTACGCTAACCAACACTAGAGAAACTTATCGGTGCAAGTGTAACTCAAACATGGAAACTCCCTCTGGGTATACGCTGCAAAGCATGATCCAATGTATGTCCTAGGTATTGTGGTATGTAAATTCTAACCTTGTACTATACCTACTGCAAACTGATATTCAGAAAAGAACAGAAAAGATACAATGGCAAATACAAACATTGCACATAATTTTTTCTCCTGGAAACCCAAACCGGGAAAAACCAGCATATATTATATTCATACATTGTGTTACATTGTTTACAATACAATATACATATAGGATCCAGCGGCATCCAAAACCCTAACCCAATGACTTGGATTAGTCCAAAACCGTAATTCCTTAACCGGAAATAGAAAGCCATCGGAAAAAAACCATGTGCCGAAAAACAACCTAAATATCATGTGGTCCCAGAAATATGTCGTCCTGGTGCGAATTTTTTTTTTCGGGGGCACTGCACCCCCCCTGCATGCCCGACGCAGACGCTCAGAAACTACTACTCGTGCAAAGAATATAACACATATGCAACATTCTCCCACTTGTTGTTTTCTTTGCACATAGGGGGTTACAGAGTTACATAGTCAACAATCCAGGGAAAAAATGCCCACAGATCCTCTACACCAAGAGAACTTCTTAGTGCTCACAGATTTTGTTAATGAATCTGCAACATTCTTCAAAGTGTCCACCTTCATCAGTGATACTTTCTTTTCTTCAATCATGTCTCTTAAAAAGTGATATTGAACATCAATGTGCTTTGTGTTTGAATGATAAGCAGGGTTCCAAGAAAATTGCACTCTGACTGTCACACTCTATCCTTACAGCTTCTTGTACCAACCCAATACCTGAACACAATATTTGTAACCATACTACTTCCTTACTTGCATGAGTGGCTTCCATGTATTCAGATTCTGTAGTTGAAAGTGCCACTACAGCCTGTCTTTTGCTCATCCAACTTATTGCTCCTCCAAACAAGTTAAACACATACCCTCTTATGTATCTCCTACGATCCAAATCTCCAGCCCAGTCTGCATCCACAAATCCATGTATATAGACCACTCTGTCCAATTTCGGTCTTCCTTCATAGCACAATCCATAGCTAGCAGTGCCACACAAATACCTGAAAACCCTTTTTACTGCTATTCAATGCTCCTTCCCTGGTTTTGACATATACTTGCTCAAAACTCCCACTGCATGTGCAATGTTTGGTCTAGTACAGACCATTGCATACATCAAACTGCCAACTGCACTCACATATGGAACATGAGACATGTCCTCCTCTTCTTCATG
>JZKD02S1608350.1:622704-642830 GCA_000966675.3 Picea glauca
GTCCTAATTGAAGTCACCTTAACAACAGGAGAAAATATTTCATCAAAATATATACCTTTCTTTTATGAAAACCCCTTTACAACAAGTCTATCCTTGTACCACTTTTTTTCTCCATGTTCTTTCTTCAACCTATAAACCCATTTATTCTGAAATGCTCTTTTTCCTACAGGAAATTGAACCAAGTCCCAAGTCTGGTTATTTACCCAGGAGTCCATTTCCTCTTTCATGCCTTCCGCCCACTTATTTTTAGTTTCTACTTCCATTGCCTCTTCATAACTTTCTGGTTCACTAGATTCAGTCAACAATAACTAATACAATTAAGGAGAGTATCTTTCATGGGGTCTACTTAACCTAATAAATATTCTAATGACACTTGTGGGATTTTGAGGTACTTGTTGCTCCTGTTGTTGTACATTTTGATTTTCTGGCACCTTTGGAATTTCGTTTTCAATGATCTCATCAAGTACTATGTATTTTGGTCTTTCTTTTTCCTATTTATTTCACTGCAACTGATCTTTGTACATAACCTTCTCATTGAATATGACATCTCTACCCCTAATGATTTTGTAATTTTCATAATCCCCTAAGAGATAGCCAAAATCATTAACACCATATCCAATAGAGGTACACTTCTTGGATTTTTCCTCAAGCTTTGTTTTATTTTCTTTATCAATATGGACAAATGTTTCACAACCAAAAGTCTTGAAAAATGAATAGTCTACCTTTTCACCTGTCCATGCCTTCTATGGAATTCCACCATACAAAGAGCTTGAAGGTCCGATGTTTATCACATGAACAATAATATCTACAACATCTACCTAGAAATGTAAGGATAACCCAACATACAATTTCATACTCCTTGCACGCCACATGATTGTGTTGTTCATCCTTTCTAACAAACCATTTTCTTATGGTGTTCTTGGAACTGTATTATCTCTACAAATCCCATGGTATGAACAATAATCATCAAATGCCTTGCTGCAATATTCACCTCCATTGTCTTATCTGAGACACTTCAACCTTTTTCCTGTCTCATTCTCAACCAAATATTTCCATTTCTTAAAAGTGTCAAAAACATCATATTTTTGTCAAATGCAATAAAACCATGTTTTTCTAGTTGCATTATCAATAAATGTAAGATAATAATGAGAGACACAAATATATTATACATGATATGGTCCCCATACATATGTATGCACAAGGTCTAACCTTTCACTCTTCTTTTCTTTTCTGACTGTGAGAAATATGACTCTCTTATGTTTTCCATAAACACAATGTTCACATAATTCCAAATC
This sequence comes from Picea glauca, assembly GCA_000966675.3. NCBI lineage: Eukaryota > Viridiplantae > Streptophyta > Pinopsida > Pinales > Pinaceae > Picea > Picea glauca. The sequence goes on from JZKD02S1608350.1 coordinate 624,000, forward strand.
AATTTGTTTAATATCTAGAAATAAATTCCTTTTGTGAAGTATCTGCATCCCTTTCTCACTCATGTGTCAAAGACTATGATTCCAAAGTGTTGTATCCACTCCTATAGAAGCTAAAGAGATGGAAGATTCAATATTACTAGTACATAAATACAATGTACCTACCTTCTCTCATTTTTCTATTACCAGTGAAACTTTGGTGACCTTACACACCTTATCTGTAAATATGGATATACAACCATCACTTGTCAACTTCCCTATTGAAATTTTATTTTTCCTTAGATATGGAACATGTCTTACCTCTTTCAAAAACCATTGGTTTCCATTCTTTTTCTTTATTTGTACCTTTCCCATTCCAACAATTTTGCATGGTGCATCATCACCCAAATGAAACTGTCCAAAATCACCTTGAACATAATCTATAAAAAATTTCTTATGGGGTGTGGCATGAAATGAAGCCCCTAAATCTACTACCCAAGACTCAGAAATATTATCTACAAAAATAATCAAAGCATCTTGTAACACATCACTTGTTACATTGCTTCCTGGTTTTTCTCCTTATGTCCATCTCTTTATTTATTTGAAGCTCTGCATTCTTTCTTCAAATGTCCTTTCTTCCCACAATTCCAACAATCTATATTTCTCAGTATGGATTTGGATCTGCCTTTCCTATAACTCCCACTGTTCCATAAGCCATCTCCTCTATTATTTTGTCTTCCCTTATTCTCCATGTTTAACACATTACCTGATGTCTCACCTATGATTTTCTGTCACATTTCCTCACTAAGAATAACACCAACAAAATCATGAAATTTTAGAGTGTTTGAACCAGAGACAGAGTTACTTACAACCATGACCAAGCCATTCCAAATTTTTGGAAATGAGAACAGTATTATAAGATCCATGACCTCATCATCAAAGTCCACTTTTATACAACTTAGTTGATTAGTAACCGTATTAAATTCATTTAAATGATCTGCAACGGACCCACCTTATGACATATTCATATTAAATAATCACTTCATTATAAATACCTTATTGGACACCAAGGGATTTTCATACAGTTTATCCAATGCATCCATCAACTCCTTCATTGTCTTTGCTTTCGAAATATTGAAATCCATCGATGTTGTCAGGCTCAACCATATCGTCCCTAGTGCCTTTCTGTCAAGAACCTCCCATTATTCATCCTTCATGGTCGTCAAATTCTTTGATATTCCACCTGATAGTAGGAATATATCCTTCTGATATAAATAATCTTCCATCTTCATATTCCATAACTAGTAGTTTTTGTCTTTAAATTTATCAACCTTGAAACTTTCCATATTCCACCATTACTCCCACTCAAACAAGGAACCCTATTTTCTTGTGAGTTACCTTTCACTCTGGTACCAATTTTTAGAAAAAAATGATCACAGAGAAATAAAATAAAACAAATGCGGAAATAAAACATAGAAGATACACAATTCAATAGAGACACAGATATACGTGGTTCACCCAGTGTGGGATACGTCCACCGGAGAATTTATCAGGTCTTTGTTGTAGATACTTCATACATGCCTAGGAATTTTTTTTCCTAATGTTTTTCCTATGTTTACTAGTCACTATTTAGTCTCCTATAGTCTAGGGAGAAAATTCCTCTAGGAAAATATTCTCTTCAGTTCAAAATTCAGTTTGATCAGTTGAGTGGAGTCTGTAATGCCCATATATTTCTAAACATCATTTATTTTCATAAGCAATTTATTTCATAACTGAGACAATAACTTCATAGCATAATATTGATTTTCATAACAACAACATCAGTAACTTAGATTGATCAATGATTAATGATTTCATAGCAGAATGAAATAAATACATAACTTAACAGATTGCCTGGTTCTGATGCTAATTTCAGTTTCCTTGCTGCCTTGTTGTTGCTCTCATGCTACCTGCTACACAGTCCAGTCCTGCCAAAGACACAGAATAACTACCCAAAACTAATGTCCTCCCTGCCAACTAGGAAAACTACCTAGCTCCAGGATATCTACGGATATCCTGGCCCTCCATGCCCAAAACCTCCAGCAACTCAGTGCCTCCCCTGATCAAAAGCCACAGCCTCAAAACTCTATGCTCCCAGTAAGTCCAAAAGTCCACAAAATACAGCAGTGCACAGAAACTCGCTGCTCACAGCAACACACCACCATCCAGAGGCTCTCTTCTCACGGCCAAACATCACCGTCCAGAGGCTCTCTGCTCATGGAAAAATACCATGGTCACCGCCAATACAGTCGGCTCAGCAAATACAGTCCGCAACATCCATCCCCGCCGAATGGTGCGCACATCCCCCTCTTCCCTTCCCTTATTCCTCCCGACCGCCTCATGCAGTTACTCCTCCAACCACCCTGCGTCCTCCGTCCTTCTTCATGATTTAATGTTTTATCTCCTCGGGATCCATGGCTATCCCTCTCTGCATACGCCACCATTTTTATATCATTTTTCATTGATCTCTTAATTTTATTTCACAGGTCAATAAATGTAATCTGTAAATTTGAATTATTACTCAGTTAACCATAATTAATTTATTTAATTAATTTTACTTTATAATCTTTAAGCATGTATCCAATTAGGGTCGTTATAGAGTCTAGATGCCACACTAGGATCATCACCATGCAACATTCGTATCATCACCAACTAATGCGCATTATCCTTGGGATCATCATCAGACTAGCGCATTAATCATGATTCCCTGATCTCCTCCTCACTTCACTCTATTTCAGTCAGTTAACTGAAGACTGGTAGACTAGTTAACTCAGACTAGGTGGTAGTTAACTCCTGTAACTACCTGAGAGAATAGACCAGCTGGCAGTTTACTCCTGTAACTTCTCATCTATATCCAGATCACTCTAGACCGCCACTATGGCACATTGGATTCTCCTCTAGTGCGCATTAGTTGATTTATATAGAGTATATCATGTGTAAATAATCATTCATTCATTTGGTTAATGAGAATTCTTCCATTCTTTCTCTCTTGTTTCTCTTTTCTCACATTCTCTTTGCAAATTGTGCATGCCATTTTCTAGATAGATATTTTCTATGCAGGTTCAAAACATTTACATGATATCAAAGCCAATGGATTTCTAGGAAAAAGGCACACCATATTCTTTTTGCACGCACCGAAGACTAAAGACAGTGAAAAAATGGAAGTTCCAAAAGAATTCATTCTTACATCGTACAATATTTTTGCATGGAAAGAGAATATGATAGTTCATCTTCAAGGCAAAGGATTATATAGGTTAACCATCGACACAGAGACCGAACCCACATCAACCATAGAAAAATACAAGTATCTGAATCGAATGGATGAAGCATTTGGAACTATTTGCACTCTCATTCCCCCTAAACTCCTCTTTCGCATATCCTCCTGTAAAACCCCCAATGAAGCCTGGACCACCATGGAAGGTATTTTTTTAAAATAGGATGATATTAGGGGACACATACTCAAGGTGGAATTGGTCACATTGGATCCAAAAAACTTCGACAATATCCAATATGTATGTACCAAATATAAGGATTTGTTGTTGCAACTTAAGGACCCTGTGGTTAATAAATATAATGAGGAGAAACAAATGGTTCTCACCATTCTCTCCAAAATTTATTTGAATTAGTCGGTGTTTTTATCGACATTTCATTCAGTTAGGCTCACCTCTGGAGCTAGTTGGAAGATTCCCTCTCTTGAGGTCTTTATTAAATATCTGACACAAGAGCAGAACAATCTTATCAACATGGGAAAAATCAAAGGCCCAAAGGTGCATGCACTTACTGTGCATGATGGTAGAGTTCATAAAAATCAGAAATCTAAAGAAAAAGAAAAAATGAAATAACATGCAAATCCAAAGAAGGAAGGGTACTCAAAACCCTTCAACGATGCCTTTGGATCGAAAGGTGGAAAGGGAAGAAAAGGGGAGATATGCACTTACTTCCATAAAGGATTCCATCCAAAATCCACATGTATGCATAAACAGATAGATCAAATGACTCAAATACTTCAACAAAACAACCTTGGAGATTGCATCCCCGAGGGTGACAAGAAGAAGAAGCCAGAAGATCAAAATCCCAAGAAAGGAAATTCTAGCCATGCTTTGATTTCCATCAACTCCTCTCCTGATGCTTGGATCATAGATTTAGGTGCATCACATCACACGGTATCCACACAAGAAGTTTACTCTTCATTGGATGCATGCAAAGGTCCTCCTATTCTAATGGGGGACAACTCTCCAGTCGAGGTCACCGGCAAAGGAAGAATTGAATTCACAAACGGAAGCTTCGATAATGTGTTACACGTTCCCAAAATTTCTATCAATCTTCTCTCTGTGTATCATATGAAAAACTCCAGCACCAGAAAGAGATTCATATTCACACCTGATGCAGTGGATATCTATGACATGCAAATCAATTCTAGGGTTATTACCGGTGAGATAAATCATCAATCCAGACTCTACACATTTTCTGAATTTATTGAACAAGATTCTGCATTATTACTTACCCATGTTGATGAAAGCAATAGGATATGACATGAAAGGTTCAAGAATTTTTTTAGATATATGCAACAACTTAGCAAGAAGGGACTGGTTTACGATCTACGTGACATCCACTTCTCTAAAGGAATTTGTGAGGAATGTGTTCCTTGAAAACACCCTCAAGATAAATTCAACAAAGGGAAGACTCAGAATGATTCTTTCCCTTTAGATCTGATCCATAGTGACCTCATGGTCCCTTTTGCGCATCCATCAATCAATAAATCAAGGTACGTGCTCATTTTTGTTGATGATTTCTCACGCTTCACATGGATTTTATTTCTTAGGAAAAAATCAGAGGCCTTTCAACACCTCAAAGATTTCAAAGCCCTTGTTGAAACACAATCAAGAAAGAAGATAAAATTCCTCCAAACAGATAATGAAGGAGAGTATTTCAACCATGAGATAACAAATATTTTTCATGAGGTCGAGATTCAGTTGCAGCACACGGTTCCCTATACTCCGCAACAAAATGGAGTTACTGAGCATAAAAATAGATATCTAAAAGAGATGGCATCTTGTATGCTACATGCAAAGTCACTTCCACAAGGATTATGGGTTGAAGCACTTAATTTTGCAACCTACATCCAAAATAGATCTCCCCATATATTTTTCAAGGATAAGACCCCCTACAAGGCTTGGAGTGGCCTCAAACCAGAAGTGACCCACTTCTGCATATTTGGTTCTCGTGCATGGGCCAGGGTTCCCTCTGAGAAGAGGAAGGCACTTGATCCACATATAATAAAGTGTATCTTTGTTGGATATCCTGACAGTGTGAAGGTATAGAGACTCATTGATATTTCCTCGAACTGGCTCATCATTGAGCATAGTGTCAAATTCAAGGAAAGTGTCTTGAACATACCTCAGTAGCCGTATGAAGACACTTTTGTTCTAACACCTATCAGAGATGATGAGCATGCACATATTGACTCTTCTTCAAATGAGAATTATTATTCATAAGAGTCAGATGATTCAGATATCGATTCAATATAATCAGATGCAGAGTTAGTGCATGTTGATGCAGTTGCAGAGCCAGATCTAGAGTCGAGGTGCAAGTGGGCCAAGACTACTCTTTAGGATGCAGGGGATATTGTTGGGGATCCAGTTGATACTAGGAGGAATCGATCTGATTTTGAGGAGTCTCCTCTTGCACTCACTACCATTGAACGGATGTCACCCAAGAATATTTTGTTGGTTCTATATTCAGATCCCCAATCTTATGGCGAGGCTACTGGAAATACCTTTTGGGAATCCGCCATGTAGGCAGAGTACAACTTCCTCCTAGAGAACCAGACTTGGGATCTGGTTCCCCTTCTTGCAGGAAGGAAACTTTTCAAATGCAAATGAATCTACATGACCAAGAGCGTAGTGGATGGACAAATTAGCATATACAAAGGTAGGCTAGTTTCCAAAGGCTTTCATCAAGTGCACAGTATTGACTATGATGAGACCTTCACTCTAGTAGTGAAGATGGATTCCATATGTTTGGAACTCGCCATTACATCAACAAAAGGATGGGAAGTCCATTAGATAGATGTGAAGAATGCATTTCTTCACGAAGATCTCTCTTGGGATATCTATATGGAGCATCCCTCGGGATTTATGTAGGATTCATATTTGGTCTGCTGACTAAAGAAGTCTCTTTATGGCATCAAGCAGGCCCCAAGGGCATCGTATGCCAATATCGATTCCTACATGTTGTCACATAAATTTGTATGTTGTAATTCAGACCCAAATGTTTATATGCTCAGGACAGAAGATTCACTTCTACTCCTAGTTGTGTATACTGATGATTTATTGATGATCCAAGGGATCTATTTGTGCTCAAAAATCAAAGTTCTCGAAATCACTTCAAATCATACATGTCTATAGGCCTCATTGTTGTGAACCCAATGCAACTTGAATGGGATCAAACGAACATCATATGAGAAATACACTTCATTCTATTGTTTTTTCCAAACAGGCAAAATTTTTGTTAATTGTACAGTTCGTACAGTGCTGGCGTGGCTGCTAACTGTACAGGTTGTACGATCATACAGTGATGCGCCAGAGGAGTGGCATGCTGACTAGGAAGGTGTGGCGGATGTGGTTAAATCATATTTTGACACGCGGCATATTATTGGGCTAATGGTATGGTGCCACGTGGCACCCCTCCATTGGTTTATAGTGGCAACATTTTATGACTCCATAGGAGTGGAACCTGCAACCTCTAGGCGTCAGGGAATGACTTGGAAGGGTCAGGATACCATTACTCCCATGTAGTGTTTCTTACCCATATACATGTTCATAAATATTTGAATTGCAGTGGAGTGGAGTTTAGCGGAGTAAAGGGTTAGGGCCTAGCCCCATCCCATGATTATTTCCATACACTCCTTCCATATAACCTTGCACTACACATTTTGGTACGCAGAATGTGGTTTGGTGTAGCCCCCATTTTGGTAATCCCACGGTCCATTTATAAAACATATGACTCATTCCTTCATAACCTTGGCGTAGGGGAATATTACATTTTGTTTATCCCCATTCTTGTTTAAGCGCTCATCGCATGTAACCTTACCATGTGTCCTTTGCACTAAACATTTTGGCTTTGTTTTTGTTTAATGGTTTAAGCCCCCAGTTCTTACCACTTGCATATGACCTGTGCCTTCAAACTATGCCACGTGATTGCCACTTTTTAGCAAGACACTCACACATACAAACGGGCTTGATTCAGGTGTTGGGACATGGCCACATTCCCCCCATGTGACCAGCACCTCTACCCAAGGGGGCACTAATCTCAGTAACTGTTTGAAATATTGCCCTATTTTGCAGGATCTGCACATGTGCTATGTTTTAGGCCTAGTAACGTTGTGGGATCCAGGTTGGTCAGTCATAGGTGCGTTTTGGTGAGCAGGTACAACAAGCTTGAAGAGGAAAACTTCCAAGATGGGTAACTTCTTCCTTTTTTCACCAAACCAATTGTCGAAAAGTCCTAGATAGGGGTTTTTGGATGTTTTGAAGCCATTAAAGCCATCTATTTTGTATTTTGAGCACTCTAAGAGAAATTTTTAAGCATATTTTAAATTATCTAAGGGAAGTTGGACCAGAAGTTGTAGCCCAAGAAAGGGGTGAACGCCTTTATCATTTTTTGTGTTATGTGTTCATTGTTGATGGTTTTTATCTTTCTGATATGATTCTCATGATTAAATAAAACTTACTAAATTTATGTGTTAGTAACTTGATCCAATTACCCAAACACATGGCATTTTACACTTGCAATTTAAAGAGATAAGTCTTCTTCATTTTTAAGATCTATTGGAAACATATTCATTCCATTTTTAGATTAGTTGGTATTAGATATTTGGTTTTTCCAGGCTTGATTGTTTGCAAGTTGTTTTGGTTTTTCTGATGCTCACAAGGTTGAAGCTCACAAGAGGAGAAGGTCAACTTGTAGAGCCAAGTTCTCAACTATAAAAAAAGATAACTTTCAAATCACCTCAAGTTTCAAGGAGATTTTCACCAAGTATGGCTCATGAGGACAGCCATGGAACTCTTCCTTCAGAGGAGGAAACTTTCAAGAAATCTGTCTTTGATATGGCTGCGATGGTCAAATTTTTGTTTGATTAAAGGAATGCAATATTTCAAGGTGAAATCTGCAACCATCCAAAGGGAAATGGAGATAGTGGTGATAAAAATCCAAAGGGAAATGGAGTGGTGATTCTCCACCTCCTTCACCTCCATATTCCACCTATTCCACCATTTCACAATCACCTCTAAATTATCCAAAAGATAATGTTAAAACTCCTTTATAAACTCCTTTTCTTAAGTTTGATATTAAGTTTGAATTGCCTATGTACAATGGAGAGGTAAATGTCAAGAAATTAGATAATTGGATTCATCAGATTGCAGTGTATTGTAGGATACAAATAATCACAAATGATGAAACTAAGATTCAAATTGCTTCTTTAAGATTGGACAGTGCAACACTCATTTGGTGGGAAGCCAAAACTCAAGAGGACATGAAGAAACATGGTAAAGTTTTATCCTCTTGGAATGATTTTATTGTTCCAATTAAAAGGCAATTTTATCGATTAGCATATATGAAGAAAACTATTATTGATTGGAAAAACTTTAGGCAAGCCAAAGGGAAATATGTGAAAAGTTTCACTCAAGAATTTAGGAGAAGAGACTTGGTTTTGGGTGTAGATTTGTCTTCACAATAGACCTTGCTCAAATACATAGGATTTTTTCATAGCTACTTGAGGCATACAATACTTATGTTTAACCCTTCAAATCCAGATGAAGTATGTGTGTAGGATACTCATTTAGAGGAAAGAGGAAGGAATGATCCTCAAGAGGGCAACAAGAAATCTTTTAATGGAGATAAGGGAAAGAGGAAGTTTGAAAGAAATGGAAAGAAAAAAAATTCAGTCAAGAAAGAGAGATAGAAAATCTCATGTAAACATTGTTCAAAGGATGGCCATGATGAAGACCATTGTTGGAAACTTCATCCTGAAAAGAGACCCAAAAAGTTAAACAATAAAGAGAAACCAAACATTGTTGCAATTGTACAACAAGATTTAGGATCTGATTCGGAAGATGAAACAAAGATCACATTCATGGGTTTACAAGGTAAGAATTTTGTTTCAAGTACTAGTTCTTCAAATTCTTCCATCAATGAAACTCAACATGAAAAAGAAAGGATAGAGATTTTCCACATAAGGGTAATTTCAAAACATACCAAGATAGATACTCTTTTTTATACGGGATCACAAGCAAACCTTATTTCTGAAGACATTGTCAAGAAACTAGATTTGGAAAATACTCCTCATCCTAAACCATACCCTCTAGGTTGGATATGTGACAATGCCAAATTGCATGTGACAAGAAGGTGTAAACTCAAATTTTCCATCACTACAAACTCTATAGATGAGGTAGAGCTTGATGTTATTCCTTTGGATATTTGTGGTATTTTTTTTGGAAACCCATACTTATATGATAGGAGAGACATTTTCCATCGTCATGAGAACAAGTATCATTTGTTTAAAAATGGTGTTGAGTACATTGTTAGAGCACATACAAAGAAGATGAATTTGTCACTTACAAATGTTGGACAAATGAAAAGACTAGTCAATGCTAGTAAGAACCTTGTATTTTTAATGACTAGACCCAAAGACAATGATGAAGAAAAAGTTCTCAAAGGATGTGATACAAAGTTACAATATGATTTGCAAGAGGTTTTTAACGAAAATATTGAGATGTTTTAGGAACCAAGGGGATTGCCTCCTAGAAGGGGTATCCAACAAACTATTCTATTGCAGCAAGGAGGTCCTCTTCCAAACAATGACATGTGCAAGATGTCAATCATGGAGAATGTTGAAAAAATAAAAAAATCCCAAGAGTTGCTTGACAAAAGGGTCATCAAACCAAGTACTTTTCCATGCAGGTCAACAACTGGTTTGGTACCAAAGAAATATTGTATGTGGCGTATGTGGGTAGATTTCAGAGCCTTGAAAAAGACTACAAATATGATTGTTGAAGGAGACACATGGAAGAAATATTTGAAATAAAATCAAGCTCCATTGCATGCCTTGAAAAGTTATGTTTTCCACTTGGTGATAAGGTATAAGAAATACTTTTATGATAAAGTTGTTGATATGCTTACTGGGCCTATTATTAGTGCTTTAGTTATTGTTTTCATAGGAGTAGACCCAAGGTTCAATGCTTCAACAACACACCAACAAAACCCTAACTATCATCCCTTTTGGAAACACCTGCGAAGCAGATGAAGTCTCACTCGAGGTAGAGGCAGGGGTGGTTGCAGGACTCAAGTTTCTAAAACCTAGATGGGACACAGATCTATGATTACAACACTTAATAGAGCACTTAGCAGTTAACATTTATCAATATTTAACTCTTATTCACATCTCAGGTCAGAACCCTAGTTACAGAGCAACACAGTATTCAACAAGATCTAATACATCCAAGCACTTAGCATATAGAAATAGATCAGATCTAGCATTCATTCACATTACTAAGCACTAAGATATTATATCAGATGCATCTAACATATATCACTGCACTAAGCATAAATCACATCAATAACATAACAACTATAATGCACAAAGCAACCACAACATAGGATATACGTGGTTCACCCCAGTGTGGGGACACGTCCTCCAACTCTTCTCCTCTTTATTGTCTTATTTCAATATTCTACAAGCACAGAGCCTCAAGAACCCACTCTGAATAGGACAAGATATCTACATGCACCTCGCCATATCCTCCTTCCCCAATCTAGGTTTAAGAACAAAGCCTTCTTAAAATCTGCACACAAGCTTCTTACAATCACTTTCACTTAGCTCTGTAAGCTCTTAACACAAATTATGCACGAAGCATCCAAAAATGTTCACACTTATCTCACCGACCACATTACACACCTAGGTCTCCCTTACTTACATCGTCTAGCTTCCTATTTATACATTAAAAAAGAGCCTAAACATGGGTAAACCCATGGGCCAACATCCCATACCCATTATATAAACCCTAAAACCAAAAATTACCTAAGAAGGGACCGAGATCCCACGATCTCTAATTTGACTTGCGCTCCGCCTTCGAAAAAAATGTCGAAGTCCCAAAATTGGTCAAACGTGACCAAGGTTCTCCAAAACTTGGTCAAGGGCCAATAAACTCCCAACACTCACCTGTGACTCATCTCGAGTCACTCTGCCTCAAATGCCTCAAGCTTGGCTTGAGATTCTTCGACATGTTGCTTGGCCAGAGCCTCCTGCTCGATGAATTCTTTAATGGTCTTCTTCATCATAGGTCCTTCCAAGAGTTGTTCCACTGTGGTGACCACTTGTTCCAGTTTTTCACCTTGTCCTTCAATCTCCTCAAAAAGTATGCAAGATGCATCCTGTACTGGATGGAGTCGTTGAGTCACTTCCATGACCTTACTCTGTATGGCATGGACTTGTTTATGATCTGTGCATTGTTCCTAGGATCGTTTCATCCTCTTGACTGATGGTAGTGGATTCAACTGCGCTTGCACCATTGTTTCTTGCTTCTTGGCCTCTTAAAGTTGTGCCTCCAGTGTCCTTAGTTCAGGGTCCTCTGCAAAGTGCTCGTAAGTCTGCGCACTTCGACTGCTAAGATGCTTACATTCTAAGGCCAATGCCTTGATTCTATGGATTTCACTTCAGGAAGTTTCTTCTCTCTAGTCTCACACTTCCTGCATAGTGCTTGGCACTGCTTGTAACTCCAGTTTGACTATTCTCTATTGGAGTTGTTGAATCGCTTCAGCAAGCTTCCCTACTTGGATTTCCACTGGGACTTCTTCCATATTTTCTAAGCCCGTCACAGAGAGAAGTGCTCTAGTGACTGCCTCCTTAAATCCAATATGATTTGTGATTAGTTGTTCCTTCTTCTGTATTTGCGCTCTATCCTCTGCAACCTTGTCTTGGATGTTGTCTTTTTCCTGTTTTGCAACCCGATGTTGTTCTCTCGCTTTCTCTTTTTATTTCTTTAAGGCCTTTCTGGCCTATTCTTTTTCTTCCTTAACATGAATAAGGTGAGCTTCAGTTTCATCTTCTATTCAACGTAGTTGGGCAGGTTCATCTCCCAACTCTATTCCTTTTGATGACAAGGGTGCAGTAGACACTGTGCGGCTGGAGTAGAGGTCTTGTTGTACCCCTTTCAACTCTTCTTCAATTATTTCATACATCGTCTCTTGTTTGGATTCATTGTGTTGTAATATGTCTTCTAAGGTATCTGAGATAGTGGCAATGATGAAATATATGTCATCCATTGTGAGAACAGTCTACATCTGTGGTTTAGTAGCTTTGGAATTCTTCCACGATGTAGGTTTCCTGGGGGAAACCTTTCTTTTCTTGGGGGTCTCAACTTCATCAATAGGGTCCCTAGGTGGTGTTACTTCACCTTGTTTCTACTTGTCTTCTTCTCCTTTGTCTTGTTCTTTGTTTACTTCGTCATCACCTCCTCCTCCAAGTGAGTTTGAAGCAGTCTCTTCTGATGCGTTGTTCAGGTCATGTACCTCTTCCTTTTTATTCCTTCTTCTACTATTGGGTGCATCATACTCCTCATGAGTAACCACCGGACTTTTGATGAGTTTAGGGTCAGACATTTCTTCCTGGTCGACTGGTATAAGTAACTCTACAGGCCATTCCTTAGTGATTTTTTCCATATCCTCCTCTATGAGTTTATATTAACTTTGCAACTCTTCTTTATGTTTGTCTCCGCACGAAGTAATATAAATAAAATTTCTATATGCATGGAACTTCACAAATGGTTTGAACCTGTGCAAGGTGTTCGACGTCATCCAAGGGAAATAATCAATAACCCTATTCAATTACAGGTAATAGGTGTGGAACACCATGCTTGACTTCCAATTTTTTTCCATGTCGCTCGAATACCAGAGCGTGGTGAACCTCACAGCTAAGGGTTCTGATGGATAAAGATCAGGGAAGGTCGCACCTTCTGGAATTTCCTAAGCAATGAAAGATATGAGGATCAGAAACCAACTGAAGTGGAACTCATATCCCTGATCCTGATCTGCGCGACAGTCTTTCTCTAACTAGTTGATGAGGTAGCTCACCCAATTCATTTGTATTCCTTCCACGCATTTTTCCGCGAGGTCAAAAACGAACCCTGTGACCTACGTGGGTCTGTTCTTCCTTAATATATTACCAATGATCAATTGGTAGGCTAGGCACAATGTAGCATTATGAATGGAAGCTACCTTGTAGCCTCGTGGCGAGGTTCCATTTCTTCAAACCTTCCTTCTGTGAAGTCCTCCCTGGAACTTCCTGGAACTTTTCTAACTTTCCTTTCTTCTTACTGAGCTTTCTGGATTTCTTTCCTAAACTCTGAGTCATTGGTTTCCTCTTTCCATTATTGTTCTTATATTCTCTTGGCATAGTAAATTCGCACTGTGGATGGTCTTTCATAGGGTTCTGAGAGTAACAGTTCTTCTCTTTCTGGGGTAGGTGCTCTACTCTCTTTTACAGATAGGTGTTTCCAGTCTTCCTGTGTTCTTTCAACTTCGACACCCAAGTCTCTGGTCCTTAGTAGTTTCTATTGGTCCTCTTGTTCTTCTAATAAGTGCGTTATTCTCCTAGAATGAAATCCCTTAGTTCTTGCTTTTTCTGTTCTAGATCCTCCTCTTCTTGTTTCCTTCATGTCTGATCTTTCTCAATCCAGGTTTTTCCTAACAAAATAGCAAATGGGGTGTTTTTCTCAACAAATTTAACGATCTCAAATCCTTCCTCTGTCGAAGTTGCATGAGCACTCATAGATGTATGGGTAAGTCTTCCACATAGGGTTATCATCTTTCCCCTAAATAATCCTATTCCTCCTAATGAAGGAACCATAGCAGGCTTTCCCAAAATTTCCCAAGTTCTTTCTATCATGATATTCATATGGGTTTCCTCATCTAGAACACAGTCTATGTCGAAGTCTCCTATTCTTGTTTCTATGCACTCCTTCTCTTTTAAGATCTCTGATAAGTTAATATCTTTGTGATCATTCATAGTTTCTTTCATATGTAATAATATAGTCTCTAATTCTTTCTGGGGTTTTTTCATATCCTTACTTTCTTGGTCTATCTCATGGTTTTCTTGTCTCATATTCATCTTTTCAACTTTAGCAATCATTCTAGGGAAATCCAAAACTTCATGGTCCATAGATTTACAACAAAGACAACTAGGACCTCTACCAAGGCATTCCTTAGCAAGATGTCACGGTCTTTTGCAACTATAGAAAAGAGTTAATCCTCTCTTTCTTTCAAATGACCCCAAACCATTCTTGTACTGCGCACTGGGATCGTAGTAACTAACCTGCCAAAAGTTCTTTCTAGGATCCTACATACATTTGTTAGTCCAAACATTCTTTCCATGCATAGGAATAACATATCTTTCACTATTCTTATCAGATCTAGTCATATCCAATCTTCTTTCTTCTAGTTGTTCCCTAGTTTCCAGACTAGGAAAAAATCTATTAGACATACCTAGATCCATTTTTTCGAAAAAAAAAAAATCACTTATCTTACCTTTCTCAGAGCACAAAGCTTTAATATCTTACCTCTTTTCTTCAGATCAAATTCCTTATTAGCACAGTGCTTCACAGTCAAGTAGAATATTGTGCACTAAAGTAGCATATCTATGCACAGAGCTTTCTTTTCTTCAGTTCCCAGTAATCATAGTTTCAGGTCTCAGCAACAGAACAATTTTTTGGCACAGGGGCAGACTCGGGGTTCAACACTTCAACAATGCACCAACAAAACCCTAACTATTGGCCCTTTCGGCAACGCCTGCGAAGAAGATAAAGTATCACCTGAGGTAGAGGCAGGGTTGGTTGCGGGACTCAAGTGTCTACAACCTAGTTGGGACATAGATATTTGATTACAACACTTAACAAAGCACTTAGCAGTTACCATTTATCAATATTTAATTCTTATTCACATCGCAAGTTGGAACCCTAGTTACAGAGTAGTGAAATATTCAACAAGATCTAACACATCCAAGCACTTAGCATATAGAAATAGATCAGATCTAGAATTCATTCACATTACTAAGAACTAAGCTACTATATCATATGCATCTAACATATATCACTGCACTAAGCATAAATCACATCAATAACATAACATCTATAATGCACAAAGCAACCACAACACATGATATACGTGGTTCACCCTAGTGTGGGGCTACGTCCACCAAATATTCTCTTCTTTATTGTATTCTTTCAATATTATACAAGAACAAAGCCTCAAGAACCCACTCCACATAAGACAGGAGATTCGCACGCACCTCTCCAGATCCTCCTTGCCCGATTTATGTTTAAGCACAAAGCCTTCTTACAATCTACACACAAGCTTCTTACAATCACTTGCACTTAGCTCTGTATGTTCTTAACAAACAGTGTGCACGAATCATCCACAACTATTCACACTTAGCTCACCGACCACATTACACACCTAGGTCTCCCTCACTTACATCGCCTAGCTTCCTATTTATACATTACAAAAGGGCCTAAACACGGGTAAACCCATGGGCCGACATCCCATACCCATTACATAAACCCTAAACCCAAAAATTCCCTAAGAAGGGGCCGAGATCCCATGATCTCTACTTTGCCTTGCACTCCACCTTAGACTAACCTGTTGAATTCCCAAAATTGGTCAAACGTGACCAAGGTTCTCCAAAACTTGGTCAAGGGCCAATAGTTATTTACAAGAATAATCTTATCATGCATGAGAGATATTGGGAACAATATGCCATAGATGTTGATTCAAATATTTTTATGAAACTTTATTTCATACTAACCAAGTTAAGGAATTGGATTCCTATGTGCATGGTAAACTTTTGTATCTTGGAAACCTATGTTTTTCATAGGGTGAAAGAGTCAACAAGATAAGGGAATTACATTCTTCTCTTCTTGTTGGCCATTTTGGTATGGGAAAGATAGTGGCTAGATTGAAAAGAAATCATCCTAAGTTATGGGATGATCATCTACATTAATTTCAGCATGCTTATAACCAGGCCAAGAAGTTCATTGAACTAGTGTAGTTTGTGCAATAAATCGTTCAAGAACAATTGAGAATGAACCAAACCAAGTACACATCAAGGCATAACAATTTTCGTATTGGTCTTAAAGGCACCAATCAAAGAAAGGATGGATGGATTGAGATTGTAAAGGTGGGGGAACTGTACCCTCATATAGAGATTGACTAAAAGTAGTCTTTTGGAGGTCCAAAAGCTTCCCAATGGGGAGGTGTGATCCAGGGGATCAATTTGTGATAAAAAAATAAAAGTGCTCAGAATCGCTTCAAATCAGACATGTACGTAGGCCTCGTCGTTACAAACCCAACGCAACTTGAATGGGCTCAAACAAACATCATATGCAAAATATATCACGTTCTGTTAATTTTTCCAAACATGCAAATTTTTTGTTGAATGTACAATTTTACAGTGCTGACGTGGCAATTGACTGTAAAGGTCGTATGGTCATACAATGATGTGGCAGAGGAGTGGCATGCTGACTAGGCAGGTGTGGAAGACGTGGTTGAATCATATTTTGACATGTGGCATATTATTGGGCTAATGGTATGGTGCCATGTGGCCCAGTCGTGGGCTACCATGTGGCACCCCTCCATTGGTTTATAGTGGCAAAATTTTATGACTCCATAGGATTCGAACCCATGACCTCCGAGCATGGGTGAATGACTTGGCAGGGCTAGGCTGCCATCTCTTCCACGTAATGTTTATTACCCATATACCTGTTCATAAATATTTGAATTGCAATGGAGTATAGTTTGGTGGAGTAAAGGGTCGGGGCCTAGCCCCAGCCCCTGACGGTTTCCATACACCCATTCCATATAAACTTGCACTATATGTTTTGGTATGAAGAATGTGGTTTGGTGTAGCCCCCATTTTGGTAAGACTATGGTCCATTTCTACAACATATGACTCGTTCTTTCATAACCTTAGTGCATGGGAATATTATGTTTTGGTTAGCCCCATTCTTGTTTAAGCCCTGGTTGCATGTAACCTTACCATGTGTCCTCTGCACTAAACGTTTTGGCGTGGCTTTTGTTTAGTGTTTTAATCCCCCAGTTCTTACCACTTGCATATGACCCGTGCCTTCAAACTATGCCATGCGCCTGCAACTTTTCAGAAAGAGACTCATGCATGCAAACGGGCCTGATTCAGGCATTGGGACATGGCCACATGCCCCCCATGCGACCAACACCTCTACCCAAGGGGGTGCTAATCTCGATAATTGTTCGACAGATTGCCTCATTTTGTGAGATGCATGCATGTGCTGGATTTTAGGCCCAGTAACATTATTGGAGCTAGGTTGGTCAGTCACATGTGTGTTTTGGGGAGCAGGTACAACAAGCTAGAAGGGGAAAACTTCCAGGAGGGGTAACTTCTTCATTTTTTGGCCAAACTAGGTGCTGAAAAATCCCAGCTAGGGGTTTTTGGACGTTCTGAAGCCATTGAAGCCATATATTTTGTATTATAAGCATGGTAAGATCATTTTTTAAGAATAATGAAAATGATCCAAGGGAAGCTGGACTAGGAGATGTAGCCCAAGAGAGGGGTGAACTCCGTTATCATTTGTTGTGTTATGTGTTCACTGTTGATGGTTTTTATCTGTCTGATATGATGCTAATGATTAAGTAAAACTCACTAAATTTATGTGTTAGTAACTTGATTCAATTACCTAAACACATGCTATTTTACACTTGCAATTTAAAGAGATAAGTCTTCTTCATTTTTAAGATCTATTGGAAACATATTCATTCCAGTTTTAGATTAATTGATCATCGATTGCTCGAATTCAACAATTGTTGCAGTCAATAGGATTTTGCATGATATTTTCTTGATGATGGACATGGTTCCACTAAATTTCTTCCTTGGAATCGAGATAATACATGATGCATCAAGCATCAAGCTGTCTCAGGAGAAGTATACATGAGATATCCTTGAGAGATTTCACATGATAGACTGCAAGTTTTCCCTGACTTTGTTTCTATCAAGAGTTATACTTGAGGATGGCAGGGACACTCCATTGGTGGAAATGACATTATACATACATCTAGTGGGGATCTTGTTGTAGCTCACACACTCCAGAACAAACCTCTCTTATGTAGTTGGGGCAGTCTCCAGGTTCATGCAGGAGCTGGATGAGCTACATTGGAAGGCTTCAAATTGTATCCTTTGATACATGCAAGGCACCATCACCTTTGGGATTCACTATGCAGCATACTCTACATTGTACCTCATCAGGCTCACTAATTCAACATAGGCTAGTGATAACATTGATCGCAAGTCCACATTTGGTTACTCACTCAGTCTTGGTTCTGGGCCTATCTATTGGTCGAGAAAGAAGAATACTTATATTTCTATATCTTCAGTCGAGGCATAATATAGAGGGGTATTAAACAAAACCATTCAGGCTATGCGTCTATAACCTTTTCTCACTGAGTTGGGAATTCAATTTCACCAGTCAATCGTCATCTGGTCTGACAACCATATCACTCTGAAGTTCTGTAGAGATCCAGTTTAGGGGAAGTGGATGAAGCACATCGAGATCCACATGCACTACATTCGAGACTTAGTACATGAGTGGATCATCGACCTACATTTTTTTCCTTCGGCAGAACAGACTGCAAACATCTTCGCCAAGACCTTCACTGAGCAGAAGTTGCATTCTTTATCCAATCATCTTGGAGTGGCGAGCATAGTTTCCTAGAAACTTCCAGCTCTTCTTTTTACAT
>JZKD02S1608350.1:644021-659140 GCA_000966675.3 Picea glauca
ACATAAATTCTAAGCATATATTTTATTATCTATTGGATCATGTTTGTCTACCCATATGACTCTGGATGATATGTTCTATTGAAATTTAGATTTGTCCCAAATACTTTAAATAATCATTTCCAAAAGTTATTTCACTTCGGGGGGACTGCCCCCCAATCCCCCCCATAGGGGGGATACAAAAATTTGCGTCGCCCCCCCCTGAGAAAAATTTGGGGGGGGAAACCCCCCACACCCCCCCCCCCCCATTTAGGAAATGGGATCCAAGTATGTATGAAACAAACCTATGAATCAAGAAGATAATCAAGCTCCACAACCAACACAAGAAACCAGTCGCCTCATCCATCTCATAGGTAAAGTTCAATATATAGAACAACAATTTGATCAAGATTTGGGAACTTCTCAGACATCAAGTATAGAAGAGAAATTAAACTTGATTTCCCAGTCAAATATTCTAAATCTCTATTTTCAGCAAGTGATCGGCACATGGTGTGACTTCATTCAACAAACAAAGCATTCAACTCCTAGTATTATTTCGACTGCTTTCAAGGTCAGCATAGAAAGTGAAAAAAATAAGGAAGTTGACGAAGCCAGCAGTGGAACTCCAGGTAAAGTAGCACAATTGGAAATAGTACCTTAAGTTGGTCGTTCATATAAAGTTTTTGTCTCCTCTTCTTACATGTTTCTCTTTCTCACTTCATCTTATACTTCTCCATATTGTAATATTGTAATCAAAAAATGCAAAAAATATTTTGTATGACCCACACTTGCTCAGGACAAGCAAGGAATTGAGGTAGGGGGAGATGTTGTAGGGAATATTATATCCTCAAATAAATTTGTCAAAATTATTTGATTTGGTGATAGAGAGTCATTAGAAAAAACTCTACTAAATTTTTTAGGGCTCATTTTAATGAATTCCATCTTGTAAATAAAGTTTGAAAAACATTTGAGTTGCTTTTTCCCTCAAAAAAGTCAAAACTCAGGTTTGGGTGGCTAATACCTTTTTCAAAAGGAATTTTAAGCCACTGAAAGCCTTAGCTTTCAGTGGCTTAAATGCAAAATTCGGGGCTACTTTAGCCACTGAAAGTGCAAAAAAGTATGTTTTTACTTCGTTGAGTCATCATTTCAAATGATGATTCTAAGTGATTGGATAATCATTTTGCGAAACGGATGGAGTTTTTTGTTTATAACCTATCAAATAACAATAACCTATCTCATTTTCCCTACAGGTGTCATATATTGGGAGAATCGAATTCATCTCTGAGCCCTAATTTTCGGATCTCACCATTTCCCTGTTTGACACATGTTTTTGAAATGCATATCCCGAGAAAATGAAAATCAATCTCAAAGAAATGAGAGAGGTGTTTTCTCAAAATAAACCAATATACAAAAGCCTCTTCTAGTTTGTACACAGTATTTTTTTTTTGAGAGATATGGGTCAATCTTTGAGCAGCATATTTCCAAAAATTTCTGTCTTTTCCAGCCACCTCACAAATTCGAATTTGAGATAGGAAAAGAGGTTATCAAATCCATCTTTTGAGGATCTGAAACTTCTTGTAAAGGCTATAAAGCCTATAAATTTTATAGACTGAAAGGGGGGTTCGAATTTGGATACTTTTTCAAACTTGTAACCTCATACTTCTCATTGTACATCAATAATACAAGCTTCTTTTGGAAATATTGTTTAGATCTTCATATTCTTTCTTATTTCTACTTGTACTCGATTATATTATTCATTGTTTCATTCTTGTCTGATGTATGATAATTGTCAACTTTTCATTACATTCGTAAACTAGAAATTTCAAGTATTCTTACTTATTATAACTAGCCAAATTCATATATGTTTTATTATATGTTTTTGCTGGTATAGTAAGTAATTCTCCACATATCCACCTTTTATAAACTTTCTGAACACAATGGTTGAAATCCTTGTCCATCTAAGTGTGTCTTTGCATGTTTTGAATAAGTGAGACTTGATTAAGTTCTCTAACTTGATCCACCTTTTACAATTCATTAAGTTACCAGGCCCCATCCCCTTCACAGTCGGGAAAGGACTCCTGGAGTGATAACAAAATGGCGTCATTGCCAGGGAGCGAAAGTGAAAGATGATTTTTCCTGGGAGAATGACATAGATATGTTTCTTGATGGAAAACAAGAGACAGACATAAGATTCGACTGTAATCATTTGCTTGATGACTCCACATTAAAGACTCCACTGGGGAGGATCCGGTTAACAAAAAATGAAGGAGCTAAATTCCAAATCTAGGTATCAATTCATTAGTCTTTTTCATGAACTGTTGTTCTTTTTTATCATCTCTTTCATGCTATTCCCTTCGCATGCAAAGAGAATCATTTTTTGTTTTGTATATTCATAAAATCATCATCCTTCTTGTACATATACATCTCTTGAAGAAGAAGATATGCATATTTCTTGTATTGTAGATATAGAGTCGGTAGTTGTACCTCAGCCCATTCATAAAGATGATCACTGCATTCAAATCTCCCTTGAACATGATCAACCATGTAACCTTACCGAGGTTAGAATTGATCCCAAACTTGTCTAGAGATCAACACTTGTTGCCATAACCTTTGAACCTTTTCAACAAACTGCTATCCCTCATGATCATCCCACAACCTTCCAAATTAAAATTAGGATGAAGATGTTTAAACCTCTGAGACTGCCTTACCTCCATCATCCTTATCTTCTTGACTATTATGAATATCTCCCTTGGTTTCTAGGGGAGAATTGGGCTTCAGCTAAGAGGCACTTGGAATATTTTGAGGATTTTATTAATCGTTTTTAGATTGTTCATGAAGATGTGATCATGAGATATTTTTCAAAATATTTGATCAGACATGCTGCTATATGGTTCAAGAATCTAAGACCTGACTCTATTGACTCTTGGATCGAATTCTCATAGATTTTTATGAAATATTTTGGTGAAAACAAATCGGCAGATTCATACCTTGCTAATTTCTATGCCTTGAAGAAACAACAAAATGAAACCTTGCTTGTTTTCAATCGAAGATTTTGCAGCATTTACTATGGTATGCCTTTGGAGATCCGGCTTATGGAGAAAGCTTTCGTGATTTATTATGTTATGGATTTTCATTCAGAAATTTCTCTTCTCCTGTTAGAAAGGAAGTCTTCATCCTTAAGGAGTTTGTTTGAAGATTCTCAAGAGGTAGAAGAGAAAATTCATGCTTCCAGAAGGATCTGAGGTCAAAACTTCTTTGAAAATCTGCAAGCACATGAGAAAGCAAAAGGTCAGTATACTTCAGATGTTGACCAGGAAAGCAGTGAGTATGAAACAGATATGGAAAAACAGCTTGAAGGTGAGTATATTTCATATTCAGAATTGGATTCTTCAGTATGTACAGAGTAATTCAGAGACAGGTATGAATCTAAATTTTATGACCAATTTGCAAATCAGGAAGAGCCTATGGTAACCAATGATTGTATAGGCAACTACATGTTTTTAGCTGATCAAAATTCATATGATGTAAAACTTGTTCTATCATCATCTTTTGTGCATTTGTCCGAGGAGGAAGTTAAAATGATTGATGATCAATCTCTGATCACAAGAAAACAAAAAGGCCATCAATCTTCCAGCAAAGAGGTTGCCATAGATGTATAGTTGTTTCCTGAAGACCAATATGTTTCTAATCTTGTTTTCAAATATCCGGTGGCAGTATTCATGGAGTTATACTTTTCAAAGAGCTTGAAAATTTTAGATTTCTTTAGCTCGCCTATGTTTTCAGGTGAGTATGATTTCCAGAAAGAGTTCTTATCACTTTTGTCGCATTTCAAACATCAGTTGTTGATCAGTGAGAATGATGAGATCATTACAGTATTGCAATTTCTTGGATGAATGATATGGAAATCTTCCTTTACCAAACCAAATTGCAGAGTTGTTTAGGGTAGAGCAGGGTAGGAAATAAGCTTGATGCCCAAGAATTTATTTTCTTCCATTGTTTTAGCAGATGCAGCAGTTACCTTGTGTGAATAAAGGCAATCTTGGATATGTACAGAGATATTTACATAGGTCATGAAATATTTTCAGAAAGAGGTGAATGGAGGACTCTATGCCCAATGAAATGTTGACTCCATGCCCAATGGAACGCTGACTCGATGCCCAATGGAACATTAGAGACTAAGTTATGGATTTTATTTTTCCAGGAAATGCATCAGATCTGTGGTCCTTGAAATGTCACAGGGATGATTTTATCCCCAATAGGAGCTAGATGTTATCTCCTCAAATAAATTGGTCAAAATTATTTGATTTGGTGATAGAGAGTCATTAGAAAAAACTCTAGTAAATTTTTTAGGGCTCATTTTAATGAGTTCCAACTTGTAAATAAAGTTTGAAAATTGATTTGTTTTTTCCCTCAAAAAAGTCAAAACTTAGGTTTCGGTGGCTAATACATTTTTCAAAAGGGATTTTAAGCCACTAAAAGCCTTATCTTTTGGTGGCTTAAATGAAAAATTCAGGGCTACTTTAGCCACCAAAAGTGTAGAAAAGTCTGTTTTTACTACGTTGAGCCATCATTTTCAAATGATGATTCTGAGTGATTGGATAATCATTTTGAGAAACGGGTGGAGGTTTTTGTTTCTAACATGTCAAATAAAAATAACCTCTCTCATTTTTCTTGTAGGTACCATATATATGGATAATCGAATTCATCTCTGAGCCCTAATTTTTGGATCTCAGAATTTCCCTGTTTGACACATGTTTTTAAAATGCAGATCCCAGGAAAATCAAAATGAATATCAAAGAAATAAGAGAGGTTTTTTCTCAAAACAAACCAATATACAAAATTCTCTTCCATTTTGTACACATCAATGTTTTTTTGAGAGATATGGGTCAATCTTTGAGAAACATATTTCCATAAATTTCTGTCTTTTCCAGCCACCTCACAAATTTGAATTTGAGATAGGAGAAGAGGTTATCAGATCCATATTTTGAGGATCTTAATTTTCTTGTAAAGGCTATAATGCCTATCAATTTTATAGACTGGAAGGGAGGTTCGACTTTGGAGACTTTTTCAAGATTGTAACCTCAGACTTCTCATTGTACATCAGTAATACAAGCTTCTTTTGCCAGTATTGTTCAGATCTTCATATTCTTTCTTATTTATACTTGTACGCAAATATATTATTCATTGTTTCATGTTTGTCTGATGTATGATAACTGTCAACTTGTCATTACATCCATAAACTAGAAATTTCAAGTATTCTTACATATTATAACTGGCCATTCATATATGTTTTATTATATGTTTCTGTTGGTATATGTAACACCCTATTTCCCCCAATCTGTAAAAATAACTATACTGGCCAAGTATTGTGGAAAACTCAGAAATGTGAATGTGTGATGTGAATGGACCTTGTGAAAAAGGTCGATGAATGTGAATGATATTATAATATATATATATTGCAGGACTGCTTAGAGGGGGGATGTGCTAAAAAGAGACCACGATGGCTGAAGAAAGGTGGTGGAAGGCACCTAGAATGGTGGCGTTAACTTCCACTGAGACCAATACTATATTTGGACTTCACTGGCCCGGAGAACCAAGAGCGGCTTGCTCGCCCGAATTAAATGACTTTCCAGGATTGGTAGGTAAAGGGCTCCTCATGAGTAATGAGGGATGGGGGGGTGAACCGCCCATTCGTAGAGTCCTCAGACCTAACCACTGCGAGGAATATCATGCCATGCGCAACCTCACTGAAAGGAGAGAAAGGCAGGAGGAGTGTGTGATCACGGGAAGATGCGAGGGGAAGAGGAGAACTCTGGAAAAATACAGAGTGAGTGATAGTAGAGAAGAAGGAGAGTAACCTTTGTTCTTGGTCATTGGAAAACAGAGACGCAGTCTCGCAACATCATGGTCTCAGCTCGGGGGTGGCTAGTGGTAAATCCGTTGGGAGTCATTGAGCCCATGGTTGGGTAGAAACGAGCACCCCTCCCAGCAATTTCAATCACATATGGTGTTATTTCTGATAAGTGTTTTACATCTTGCATCTTGAAATGTATATCCTGGCATTTATGATCGTCTTGCATCTAGAAACTTATATGTTGAAATGTATGCTCATAGTCTGTGTAGTTTATGAATGGTTTGAGTATAAGACTTTCTATGTGGTGTTTTGATAAAAAATGGTGGTTGCATGCTTTTATTGAAAAGACCACGTATGGTTTATTTTTATAGATAGATTTATATATATATATATATATATATATATATATATATATATGCTTATTGAATTAATTCAGACTTCTAGACTATTCTTGGGAATTCTATACCTTTATCCGTCTCAGGTAATACCCTATATATATATCCCCATAGAGACACACTTTTTGGATATCTCACCAAGAACACGACAAATGATCTGTAGGTGCAAGTCTTAGTAACCCTGTACGAGGAAGAATGATCCTTCTGAAATCATGAAATGGCAGCGTAGGGATAAGTATTGATCGAAGGATGGGATCTGGTCGGAACATCTGCAGTCATTCATGACCATTAGATTGGAGGAATAAATGAGGGCGTTAAATGCCTTAACCCTTTTTCCTTTGTCTTCATGAATAGTGAAGAAATCGGTACCATAGATCCCCAAGGTCCGTGAGAGTATCCGAACCGTTGATTTTTCCACATTCCGGGAGTGGCAGGAGAGCGCATAGTTCGAGACAGGTCTAAGCCATCTGACCTTAGTCCAAACACCCGTCAGCCGTTAGATCTGACAGGACATGAACGGGGGTTAAACCTTCATGAGAAACAGAAGCGAAAAGTCTCGAAGGAGTTGGTATCGAGATCTCGGCATTCGGGAGTTCAGGGGTCCTGAGGACGAAGGTCTGGACACTCGACATCAGAAGTTCTAAATTTGCAAAAGGATCAGAGCCATCCGTCTGTGGAAGGATGTGTGTCACGATATCATCCGCTTCGGAGACTCGGTCATCGGGACTCACAGAGGTGAGCATCTAGACTTTGTGAGTGGAGAATTCGCGGAATAATCTAAGTCGTCCGCTAGAAGGAGGACACGTGTCATGAGATCCTCTCTATCGAGGATTCAGACATTGGGAGTCAGAGGAGGAAGTCTCTTGACTTTGCGAGTGGCAAAGTCGCGAGAAGATCAGAACCATGTGTCTGAGGAGGACAGGTGGCAGAGATCGAGGGATCTCGCGAACTCGGAGTTTCGCAAGGTGAGAGCCCAGGAGTTGGGTACTCCAAGTTGCGAGTGGTGAAATCGCGAGGAGAAAGGATCACCGTTGGATCCAGGTCACGGGAGGACCATTGGATCAGAGCCTCATCGTGCGTATCACGAATTTGGAGGTTTGAAGGTTCAGAGGACCTCTTCTCGACATCAGAAGTCGTGAAGTGTGGAAAACCGGGCATGAAGGAACACATGGCAGAACCACAAAGTGGGGCCCGTATGATTGACAGGCGAACACGCATCGCCTAGAGAAAGGAGTTAACACTCTGTTGACTTCTCGCATCTCAGGGATTCACAGAATAAGAGCATGAGTGCTCAAACTTTCAACTTGTGAAGTTGCGAAGTTGCGATGGGAGCTAGCACTTATCCTAGCCATTGGTCATTCACAGAGGGCGCTGACAGAAGGGAGCTATACCCATTACATGATTTTGGATATCGTGAATTTGGGAAGGAAGAGTTAGGAGTTTCGACTCACGAACTCGTGATATTGCGAGTTGCGACAAGCGCCTTCAGGAATAGGCCTTGGTCATAGCGTTGTGGTCACTCGGAGAGGGTGGATCTCACGCCTAGTGTTGTTCTCATAGGGGAGCTTCTGAAAGGACCTATGGATCGATTGGAAGAAGATTTCAGCTGGGAATCAAAAGGGGTCACTCCAGCTCATAAAAGAAACTGAATGATCCTTAAGACCAAGAGGTTGCGCAGAGACTCTATTGAGGTAGGCATGGCGTCTGCAGCCTATGCTAAGCTTTGTAGGTTTTTGGGGATTCTGTCCCTCGAGAAAAGGTGAAACAATTATTACTCCATAGCGGGTGTGTTACAAATTGGCATCAGAGCATGGTTACAACACTTGTCCTGCTTGGGCTCATGAATGGGTTGCACAGAAGCTCTGTTCGGAACACTCCTAAAAAGAGTAACCCCCTTGTCTTAATCGAAAGACAAAGTTAAAGATGAAAAACCCCTATTGTGTGTGTGTACATGTGAAAATATGAATTATGTACTGGTTATAAATAAATATAAAAAGAAAAGAAAAAAAATTGACTAACAACCAGTGTTTTTCCTTTTGCACACGAGCGGAAGATCAACCGCAGGAAATTCTCAACGCATAGTATGGTGACTCACCATGAAGTGGGAGAAGGCTCCCACAATAGATACGAAGAGTCCAATGAAAGGAGGGCAGCAGGGACCCCTCTAGGTATAGCCGAGACTGTGAGGAGCCCCATGGTCGAATTACAAAGTTTTAAGGCCGACAATGAAAGGATGATGAAAGACCAAGAAAAACAAACAAAAATTAACACAGTTTTACTGTAGAGTTTATCTGATCTACAAAGACAAATGTAGCATGAACCTGAAACTCAGAAAAATGGTCATATCAGTGGTCACACTGAGAGGATCACCTCAAAAAAGGTCCTCCCTAGAGGTAGAGGAAAAGCGTCGGATGATTCCTCTGAGAAGGAAGCTAGCGATTCGGAGGGCTCTTCTAGCAGTAGAACCAGTTCCTATCCCCGAAAGAAACAGAAGAAGAAAAATCCTTCCAAAGGTCAAAAATTCAAAGAACTCATAAAATCCAAACCACCCTCCTTTGATGGTGAAATAAAGAAGGGAGAGGAAGCAGAGGCCTGGCTGCTTGGACTAAAGAAGTATTTTAGAGTCCATGATTTTTCAAAAAATGTGAAGGCCCGAGTGGCCACCTTCAACTTGAATGGAAAGGCTTCCATTTGGTGGGAAGACCTTAAGAATGTGAAAGGGGTTCACGAAGAGGACATGTCTTGGAAATGGTTTGAGAAATACTTCCGGAAGAAGTATCTATCAGAAAAATATTTTGACGAAAAGACTACAGAGTTTTATGAACTCAAACTGGGACAACTCACTATAGAAGAATATGTCAACAAATTCCTCGATTTGTTGAGGTATGTACCCTATATCAAAGTAGAAAAGGCAAAGGTACAACGCTTCATTAGTGGACTACCTAACGACTATCGGAACAAAATTTAATTTGATGAGCCAAAGACTCTAGAAGGCACTATTCGAAAGGAAACCTATTGTCATGAGCAGTTTGGGCATCGAGTAGAACCTTGCGAGGGATGGAAACAGAAGAATAGTTCAAGATTTCAAAAAAGGGGAATTAAATCCACTGGATTTAAGAACTATAAGAAGAATCCAATAGCTTCCCAACCTGGAGTATGCACCAACAAAATTTTCCCTCCTTGAGAGGAAATAAAACTTTTGGACCCATATCAGTGAAGACTGATAACCCAAAGAGAGAACCTTTGAAATGTTGGGGTTGCAGGGAAGAACATCTATTGAGAGACTGTCCACACCGAAAACAGAATAGTCGAAGGATTTATAACATCCAGGAAACTACCACCATCAATGATGTGGCCAGGAGTGTGCCACAAATTTACGCAGCCTTGGATAATAACCAAGTTGACCACCAAGCTTCAGTGGTGGAAATAGAAGGTATGATTTCCAACCATCTAGTGTCTGTTTTGATTGATCCTGGTTAAAATTTGAGTTATATAGCCCCTAAAGTTGTTGATAAGTGTAAACTACAGCCACAAAAACATACCAATCCATGGTTGGTACAGTTAGCCACTGGCACCAGAAGAAGGGTAGCAGAGGTTATACCAGCCTGCCAATTGATGTTGGGTAAATCCCCCACCCAAGAAACCCTTAACTTATTACCCCTGGGATCATATGATCTGTTGATTGGTATGGACTGGCTAGCTACCCATAAATCCAGATTGGACTGTTACCATAAAACCTTAGAATGTGTAAGTAAAGAAGTTAAAAAGATAACCCTTCAAGGGATCTGAAAACCTGTCTCGGTGAGACAAATATCATCTCTACAAATGAGAAGGTATTTTCGAAAGGGATGTTCCCTCTATGCGATACAAGTGTTGAAAATAATCAAAGGTGACAAACCAAGCCCTGATTATCACCCTATCCTGAGAAAATACAGAGATGTATTTCCGAAAGAGGTACCGGGTCTACCTCCAAGAAGGGACATAGACTTCTCGATAGAACTTGCACCAGGAGCGGTGTCGGTGTCTAGGACACCCTACCGGATGAGTACCCCCGAGTTAGTTGAACTCAAGTTGCAATTAAAAGAAATGATGGATAAGGGCTATATTCGGCCCAACGTGTCTCCATGGGGAGCACCAGTCCTGTTCATGAAAACGAAGGACGGTACCCTTAGACTATGTATAGATTATAGACAACTCAATAAGGCAACCATAAAGAACAAGTACCCCTTGCCTAGGATCAATGACTTGTTCGATCAATTGGGGGGTGCATTGATTTTCTCAAATATTGGTTTGAGGTCAGGATACCATCAAGTTTGAATCAAGGGTGAAGACATCCATAAAATTTCCTTTCGAACGAGGTATGGTCATTATGAGTTTGTGGTGGTGCCATTTGGGTTGACCAATGCCCCTGCAACTTTTATGTGCTTGATGAACAATGTACTCAACAAATTCCTAGACAAATTGGTGCTTGCTTTTATTGACGATATATTAATTTACTCCAAGAACAGAAAAGAGCATGAAGATCATCTTAGAATTGTGTTGCAAGTGCAAAGAGAACATCAACTATATGCCAAATTCAGCAAATGTGAATTCTTCCAAAAGAAAATAAATTACTTAGGCCATGTTCTCTTTCACACACCCACTATCATAATCAAAGTTTCATTGATTTATGCAGAATCAGAGGCCCCGAAATATCTACGGAGGCCTAGCGTAATCTAGCTCTTTCTCTCTCTCTGCTCCCATGTGATCGCGGGTCATGATCACAGGTCAAATAATCATGGCTCCTCTTTGTATTTCATGCCTCAGCACTACAGGGATGTCGAATCATTCGAATCTGCATCCGTCGAACAATGACAGGGTTAGTGACTGGCCAGTAGGGACGAATCCCTACAGGGTTAGCAATTGGCCATTAACAATGGCTCTGTCACGCAGTTGAGTGGAGTACAGGTGGTGAGAGGGGAAACATGACACACTGGGTGACGTGACAGGAGACGGGTCCCACTTCACACGCCACACCATTCCAGACCCCCCCCCCCATTAAAGGTAGAATGGAAAGGGGGGTCCGGAATTTTCCTGAATGTCGTTAATCAAGGCGAATAAATCCTAACCGTTCCAGAGTTGCGCATTCAATTCCAGACCCCCCCTCACCGCTAAAGGTAGAACAACAAGGGGGCTCTAGAATGAAGCCTCAGTCGTAGATCTGGGTGGGTGGAATTTGGCTATCCAGATCTTCTCGCCACTTACCCTAAGGTGCATTCATGCCCCATCTTAAAGTTGACATCTCTTCCTCACATCTGACGGTCGTTATAGACCCTGAGATCCTCCAAAAGAATCTTGTCTGTTCATCGGGACTTAACCACATGCTAACATCTCGATATTTATAAGTCTGGATTTCAAGGTTTAAGAGCACGAGGGAACATGCCCTCCGGTATCCTGAGTGTTGAAACATCAAAGTGCCATACAAGCCTAAATCAGTGATTAGCCCCTTAGGTTATTCCTTGGTCAATATGACCTCTTCCCACATGACCACACTCTCTCTTCCGTCGATATTTATCAAGGCGAGAGACCGACCTCTTGTCAACGGAACTCCCGAATCCCCAATCCCCGATTTCCCGAAATGGGTAATCTCACGACATGTGGCCTCCTTTAATCGGATGACCCGAATCTACTTCGGGGTTTCTACCATGGAATGCCCCAATCTTTCGTCACCAGAACTCTCGACTTCTCGACTCTCAATTTCCCGAAATGGGATATCTCACAACACGTGGCCTCCTTTAATCGGACGGTCCAGATCTATTTCGTGGCTTTCACCCCTATTCACTGGGGGTTTAACCCTCGGGTATCTCCTGACAGATCTAATGGCTGTCGGGTTTTCCAGCCGAGATTTGAAGGCTCAGACAGGTTCCTAACTTGTGCATTCTCCCACGACTTCCTGGATGTGAAAAAATCAATGGTCCAGATGTTCTCATGGACCTTGGGGATCTACGATCCCGATCTCTTCGCTACCCACGAAGACACATAAATACAAAGTGGTAAGGCATTTAACCCCCTACTTTCTCCTACCAATCTAACGGTCATGGGTGACCATAGATTTCCCGACGGGATCTTGTCCGTAGATCAACACCTATTCAGGGTTAAGGCACTTAACCCTCTAGTTTCTTCTTTCGATCTGACAGTCGTGAGTGACCACCAATCTCCCGATGGGATCTCGTCCATCGATTTGATACTTATCAAGGATTTCTTAAGTCCTGGTGCCTTCACGTCCTTTTCCTATGTTCTTGATGGGCCTTTTCGAGAAGGGTATCTCTATGGGGAGGTTTACCCGGGGAACTATGTGAGGCAGATAAGGGTATCTATCTCCCAAGAACCAGTTGTGAATTCTGAATTAGATCGGTATGCATATAAATAATGATTTATGAGAACATAAGCCATACATAGTCTTTCCATATAAACATACAACTATCAGTACTGATCAAGGCACCATACAGACATTCTTATAATGAAATCATTCACAATTTCACAGCTTATGATCATAAATGTCAGCATACATATATTTCAAGATGCCAAAGGCAAAACACTTATCAGAAAGTAACACCAGGGGTTATGCAACTGATGAGAGGGGTGCTCGTTTCCACCCAACCGTAGGCTCAACGACTCCCAGTAGATTTACCACTAGCCAGCCCCGAGCTGAGACCATGATGTTGTGAGACTGCGTCTTTGTTTTCCAGTGACCAGGAGTGAAGGTTACTCTCCTTCCTCTCTGCATATCGCGGGAGTTCTCTTTCTCCCCTCGCGTCTGCCCTCAATCGCTTCTCCCCCATGCCTTATCCTCTTGCGAGGTTGCGTGTGGTGCAATTTCCTCATGCTGGTCAAGCCTGACGGCTCTACGGATGGGCGGTTCACCTCCCCATCCCTCATTAATTCCTGAGGAGCCATGTACCTACCAGCCTGCAAGACATTTAATTCGAGGCCAGCGAGCCACTTTTGGTTCTCCGGGCCAGTGGAATCCAAATACGGTATTGATTTTCGGTGGAAGTTAATGCCACCTTTCCAGGTGCCTTCCACCGCCTTTCTACAGCCATCATGGTCTTTTTTTTTCAGCATATCCCCTCTCAGTAGTCTTGCGATATAAATTCATAATATTATTCACATTCATAGACCTTTTCCACAAGGTCCATTCACATCACATATTCACATTTCTGAGTTTTCCACAGTTCTTGGCCAGTCCAGTTATTTTTACAAACTGGGGAAAACAGGGTGTTACAATTCCCCCCCCCTTAAACGAACATCATCCCCAATGTTCTATCTATCAACATGTCATGCATGTTTGGATGCAAACAAAATTAGATATGCCTATTTCATGGCATCCTCCATTTCCCATGTAGCCTCATCTGGGCCAAAATGTTTCCATTGCACCTTGACCTGTGCAATGGTTCGATTCCATAGCGGGGTTTCCTTTCTGTCCTATATGCATTGGGGTTCTGGTAGAAATTCTCCCTCCGATTCCACCTGGATCACAGACCAGTCAATTATATGATTAGCATCATGTACATATTTCTTCAGTAATGAAACATGGAAAAAATTATGTGTTTTTACTGTGGGAGGAAGTGCTATCTGATAGGCTACAGGTCCCACTCTATCTAGAACCTCAAAGGGTCCACAATACTTGGGTGCCAACTTGGCACAAGCTCCCATTTTTAGGGAGCTCCTTCTAGGCTTAATTCTGAGATATACATGGTCTCCCATTTTGAACTCTCTTGGAGTTCTCTTTTGGTCGACATAACTTTTCTGTCGGTTTTGATCGACCTTCAGATTTTCTTTTATCTGAGTCACTTGTTGTTCCATTTCTTTCAACATATCGGGTCCAAAAGAAATCATGTTTACAGGGTTACTCCATCTGACTAGAGTATTACATGGCCTACCATAGAGGACCTCGAAGGGACTCATCTTTAAGGATGCTTGGTAGCCATTGTTGTAGGCAAATTCTACCAATGGCAGGTAATCTTCCCATTTTCTAGGTTCATGCATTACATGCATCCTTAACATATCCTCCAATATTTGATTCACTCTTTCTATCTGTCCTTCAGTTTGAGGGTGATAGGTGGTGCTAAACAACAATTTGGTTTCTAAACCAGCCATCAGTGATTTCCAAAAATTGGAAGTAAATTTTGTGTCTCTATCAGACACTATCTCTTTCGACATACCGTGCAGTCTGAATACCTCTTTCATGAATACCTGGGCGATATCTATCACCTTGTAGGTTGATTTGATGGGGATGAAATGAGAAGACTTGTTCAGTTTATCCACCACTACCATAATGATGTCATTATGTTTGGTTGAAGTTGGCAATCCAGTGATAAAATCCATGGAGATGGTTTCCCATTTCCATTTTGGGATGGGTAAAGGTTGCAATAGTCCTGCAGGGTGTCGATGTTCTACTTTAATCTATTAGAACTCTATGCATTGGGAAAAATATTTGGCTGTGTATTTCTTCAATCCAGGCCAATAAAATTGTTTTCGGGTGGCAGTGATCAGTTTTTGGTATCCTGCGTGACCAGTATATGGTATTTTATGTAGTTCATCCATAATGAACCTCTTCAAGTCGTCACAATTTGGAATGTACAGCCTATCTCTGTAAGTGAGCAGACCTCCTTTGGTCATCTGGTAGCCTTCATATTTTACTCCAGCGAGTTCTTACTGTACGTACAGGTTCACAGTCTGAATGAAGGGATCTGTCTCTTGTGCATTTCTAACTCTGTTCTTGACATCTGTCTCGCAAGTACTCACCGTTGCCAGGTGAATTGTTTTCATGCTTCTGCTAAGGGCATCGGCCACCCTATTTTCTTTCCCTTTAATGTGTTTGATTTCAAAATCAAATTCGCTAAGGAGGGCCA
>JZKD02S1608350.1:690036-718101 GCA_000966675.3 Picea glauca
ACTACTATGGTGAATATGTTTCACCGTTCGCAACCATACGTTGTTGATCAAGTACTTGTGTGTTACTTGATGTGGTAGTTAACCACTGGATTGTAGTTATGTACTACTGTGAATATACATAGGTGTGTTCTATGCTTGTTCTAATTGCCTTGAAGACTATCAATAAATTATTGGATATGATGATCATTTAGATGAATGATGAACAAAGATTTTCCAGACGGAAAATAGTTCAGAGCTTTTACTCCTCTTGTATCACTCCATGGTGAGAGTGACTTATCCAGCATCATATATAACTACTCAGATGAAGTATGGTTTTGAGAGATGATGCAACTGATGGTGATGGTGATGCTCATGATCTAGTTATGAAATAGTCTAGATGACTATATTGATGCTACCGGGTAAATGGTATGTTTTGTGCTCAATTCCATTACCTATAAATACCTCTCTAGCTAGGAGGGAGTGTTAATATTATGGTAGTTGTGGGAGGTATTTACCCCCACGTGTGAACCTGACAAGAATAGAAGACTCTGGGAAGCAAGAGAAACCCTAATGAATTGGATAATAACCCTAGAAGCCTTGTCGGCTCAAGAAGGAAATTTATATTAGACTATTAGCCTCCAAGAGAAGAAGTCGGCCATAATTAATAATAATATACTGAACAGACACATACCCAGAAGGAGAAGTCAGCCCCAGCAAACTGGCAGGATTACTATAAATACAGGGCGCCAGTTCTCATTTGACAGCATCTCAGAATTGTAGTTTCCCAGTTGGTGCGCACTGCAGTTGCAATTGGTGCACAGGTTTGGAGGAGGGTTGCAGGATGGGTTGCTCTTTGTTTGGATATCTAGCCTAGGGTTTTCTTATGGAGGAATTATCAGTCAAGGTTAAGGTGCTCGGAGGGAGGCTTCAGCCTGTGGTTGGGTGATGAGGGTATCGTCAATGGTAAAATGAGCACACCATCTTCTATATTCTAACAGAATTGATCTATCATGATCTGCATTTCCCCCCCATACTGACTAAGTTTCCTTCAGAGATTCCTAAATTTAAGGGAAAGCCTGGAAAATATCTAGGTGATCATGTGACTACCTTTCACTTGTGGTGCTCGTCAAACTCATTGAAGGATGACTTTGTCAAGTTGCACCTTTTTCAACACACTCTTATAGGGTGTGATGCAAAGTGGTACATTGAGCTCTATGGATCGAGGTACTCTTACTTTAATGACTTGGCTATGGTCTTCTTGAACCATTTCCATTTACCTATGAGATACGATGTCGACACTGAATTTTTTTCCAACTTTGAGAAAACCAAGGCTGGCCATATCTTTGATCATATCTGAGAATGGCAGCAAAGAAAGAGCTTTATTAAGGTCAAGATACCTCATGCTTTCTTGCTTGAGTGGTTCTTGAATTCTTTGGTGCCCTACGTATCCAAGGCCTTAACGACTTCCAGGGTGTTTTCGGAAGAGGAGACCATTATGAGAGCCCAACAGCTTGAACTGATCTACTCTCAGTCTGAAATGCTCTATGATATATTTCCATCTGTTCCATGGTCTACTCTCGATAAGGCCAATAAAAAAGTATGGGCCACATGCTGATGGAATTGTGGTCTCATCACAAAGAAAGTCCATGGATCTGTTGTCAAATCAGTTACAAATTTTTTTTATACAACAGACTGTGGCTAGCTAAACTCTCATTTTGGATAACCCCCCTACCCAGACGTCGGATGTACATAGTATGCATTCGATGAATCCCAAGGAAAACTATTAGACCAAGGGAAAGAAGAAACAAAAAAATAATAAGGGTAAAGAGGATAAAAAGGATATCAATAATGGTGGTGGAGGAAAAACGGAGAAGAAGAAGTCGAAGTATCTTTGTAATCTATGAATGAAAGACCACTCAACTCACTTATTCCCTTGTCTTGGAGAATCCCAAAAACTATTAGCACAACATCGTCCTTCTGTGTTGAAGAAACCTTTTCCATCAAGGAAAAATATGGCTCAGTATTTCGCGTCCACAAGCACGGAAGGGGGAATTCAGGGACCCCCTGCAGCTACCAATAATAACCCAGTCATGAACATTTACATGATGAACACCAATGCTCATTTATCTACTAGGACTCGTGACTATAGAATGTCGAAATCTGTTGAGAAGGGAAAGGAAGCCACTATCCCATCGATTCCTCTTCAAATTGAGAAGATGGTGGACGAAACCATGACTTGTATTCCTAAAGGTGTGTTTAAGAAGGCTTCCCATAATCCAAATGCGAGGGTTTCTCAGAACTACTCCATTGTAGAGGATCTGGCACAAAACCCTTGTGTGATGTCAGCTCTGGAGGTCCTCCAGATTTTCCCCTCACATAGAAAAGCTCTATTGTATGCCTTTGGAGCAGCAGAGACTAGTAACCCAGGAGCGATCCTTTTCGATCCAACCGACTTAAAACCTCATCTTCCTCACCACGTTGCCTTTTAGATATTAATGGCCTATACCACAAAATATTTTATTTGAAACATTTTCCGTATAGTGGTTGATGAGGGTGCCTCGACTTGCATGATGTCATTGGCATGTTGGAAGGGCATTGACCAGCCTAATTTGTATATGTCGCCTATGTTGCGTACAGATTTTGACAGTCAGTCATTTAGGCCACAGGAAATAATTTCTTCCTTTCCCATGCAGTTAGGGGGTAAAACTTTTTGTATCAAAGTTGAAGTGGTCGATGCACCTCTCGACTACAATATTTTGTTAGGAAGAAGTTGGACTTATGCAATGCATGCGGTGGTTGCTACGATTTTTCAAGTCTTGTTCTTTTTGCATGAGGGTCGGATTGTGACCATCAACCCGTTATATTTCTCTCATCCTAACCCTTCATCGGGGGCTTCCACAGTCCCAATGGTTGATAACCCGCAACCTGGCACTATCAACCTAGATTTCAGTTTGTTTCCATCATTGATGGGAACTTTCGATTACCCACAACCTTCCAACAATGTAAATCTTATATCCATTGTTCCCAACCAACCGAAGGTTGCAATTTTTCAAGTCTCATATTTTAGAACGAGCTACATTAATGACCCATGGAATTTATCTTCCCCATCGGATTCAATGTAATGGATAGGGAACTCTGTCATGGCCATGCCCTTATCCTTGGCTGAGGTTGCGTATATTATTTTCCTACAAGCCTCAGCCAACCAAGATTCGGCTCCCTCACAGGAGTTAGATCTAGTTCTCAAACTATTTGGGCTCAAGATTCTTTTTCCACTCAAGATCCTTTAGACTTGGTCTTTCCCTTTGAAGAGGATATTCTCTAGGCAATGAATGGTCTTGAAAAACCTTGGGATGATCATGAACGGAGATAGTCCTTGTCCTATCAATCATCTGACTACGCACAAATTTTACGCCAAGGGTAACATGGAAATAATTTCAACAACAATTCCAATCGATATCTCCAAAACCCCTGACTTATGGAGAATGTTTTCATTGGAACGGATTGCTCCCCCGAAGAGATTCGAACTTACACCGAGTTAGTCAAAGAGTTCTGCGATGTTTTTTCTTGGTCTTACGAGGATATGACAGGCATCGACCCATGAATTTTTGAACATGAAATAATGAATTACCTTGATGCCAAACCTTTCCAACAGAAGCTTCATCCGGTCAATCCTCGAAAAGCGACAACAATCAAGGAAGAAGTGGAAAAACTTCTCAAATTCAATTTTATCTACCCTGTACAATTGACGAAATGGGTGTCGAATTTGGTTCTGGTCAATAACAAACAGGACACGATTCACATTTGTATGTATTTTCGTGATTTGAATAAGGCATGCTCGAAACACAATTTCCTGACTCCGTTTATCGATCAGATTATCGATGAATGTGCAAGTCACAAAGTCTTTTCGTTCATGGAATTTTTTTTGGGATACAATCAGATTCAAATCAAACCCGAGGACCAACATAAAATGGATTTTATTTGTCCTTGGGGTACATTTGTGTATCGTAAGATACCTTTTGGCTTGAAGAATGCTAGAGACACCTTTCAGCAGACCATTTTGTTCGCTTTTCATGACCTCAAACACATAGTTGAGGCATACCTCGATGATCTAGAATCACGTTATCAAAAGAAATCTGATCATCCCACCCATCTAAGACTAATCTTTGAGTGATGTTGCTACTATCGGATTCACTTGAATCCTAACAAGTGTAGTTTTTGCTTGAAGTCAGGTCGTCTTTTAGGTTTCATTGTATCAATAATAGGGATCATGGTCGATCCTCTCAAGGTTGAGGTGATAGTTCAATTGCCTCCCTCATGCGCGATACCCCAGCTTCAAAGATTACAAGTTAAAGAAAATTTTCTTCGATGTTTTGTCGCTAATTATGCTGAGATCACTAAAGAGTTTATGCGTCTTTTCAAGAAAGGGGTCCCATTCCGTTGGGATGAAGTCGCTCTATGCTCTTTTGAAGCATTTAAACGTGCCCTAATGTCTGCCCCTCTGCTCCGGCCTCCTGATTATAACAAATATTTCTTGTTGCATTTGGCTACTACGAAGTCAACCATCGGGATGGTATTGGTTCACGAACGTGATATGCTTGAAGAACACATTATATATTATCTTAGTCGAGGCCTGGTTGGACCGAAAAAAATTATTCTAATGTTGAGAAACTTTCCTTGGAAGTTTTCCATGTTGTCCAACGGTTGCATCACTACATTCTGCTTCGCAAGACCACTGTCATTGTCATCGTCAACCCTTTCCAATATGTGTTAACACGACAGGTCATTGGCGGAAACATCAGTAGATAGATAGTAATCCTCTAGGAGTTTGACTTGGACTTTGTTTCTGAGAAACCCAAAAATTCATTGGTATTTTTCGAACTCATTTCAGAACTGTCAGTCAAGTCTAGTGATATCACGCCCGAAGAGTCACCTATTAATGGAGATATTTTTCTAATTATATATTCGAACCCCTAGTATGGAAATATACTTGTGTATCTCCAAACTTTGAAGTTCCCTACTTCTTCTTCTCGTGATGAGCGTCAAAGGAGTCAACATCAGGCTCGCAACTATATTATACTCGACGACACGTTGTATTTTCGAGGCATAGATTGCATTCTTCGATGATGTCTTAACTACGAAGAAGTAGAACTCATTTTGAATGACTGTCACACTGGAGCATATGTCCATCATTTTTATATCTCGGAAAAAACCAAAAAGATTCTACGTATAGGTTACTTCTGGCCCTAATTAATCAAATATTGTGTAGAGGTGCATAAGAAGTGCCACCTATGCCAGATATTCTATTGGAAGATGTAGGCACATATTTCTCTTATGTTTCCTATCATTGTTGTTGGTCCTTTCACCAAGTGGGGGATTGATTTTACTACATTTCACCCGGCTTCAGCCAGGGGGCATTATTACATCATCGTCGCAGTAGACTACTTCACAAAGTGGGTCAAATCTATGCCAACATTTAGCAATGATGGAGAAACAACAACTCTTTTCATCTTTAATCAAATAGTAGCAAGGTTCGTTATCCTGAAGGAGATTGTCACTGACCATGGAAGTCACTTCCAGAACAAAATGATGATTGAATTAACATCAAATATCAGGTTCAAATAGGAACATTTGTCATGCTAATACCCTCAACCGAATGGTCAAGTTGAAGTTGTGAATAAGTCTTTCAAGACTATTCTTCAGCGAATGATCAATTTTGCCAAGTCGAATAGGAATTTTATGTTATATTCAGCGTTGCGGGCCTGTTGAACATTTGTGAAGACTTCCACCAGTTTTTCACCTTTTCAACTCATATACGGACTGGAAGCAGTCTTACATATTGAATGTCAAATTCCTTATTTAAACTTAGAAGTGGAATTACTGTCGAACAGTTCATCGTAGCGTCGTGATGTAGCCTTAGACAATGAGGCTCATAAGAAACGAGTCAAGTGTCAGTATGATCAGTCTATTCTTCCTTGGATTTTCTTCAAAGGTGATCTTGTATTGGTCTATGATCAAGACAAAGATCCCTTGGGGGCAGGCAAGTTCAAACCCATGTGGTTCGGACCATTCATTTTGAAAGACGTCTTAGAGAAGGGTGCTTATTGTTTGGTTGATTTTGAGGGAAATGATTTGGCGGAGCCTAGAAATGGGCTCTACCTTAAGAAGTACTACTCTTAGGTTGGTCACTTAGGTGAATTCTTGTATATATGTATAGTCTCTTATACATTTTTGTCTTTTTGTTTTGTGGACGTGTAGTTATTTATGTCTTATTTTTCGCTGTGGAATATGTCAAGTGAATCAGAGGCTTATTTTGGGTTTGTGGATTGTGCTAGCCAACACACTCGAAGGCTTGCTTCCGTAGCTTGGGTGATTTTCACACCTGGAGGCTAGTTTCTATCTGTCGGAGGTATTTTTCTGGGCAATGCTACAAACAATGTTGTCGAGTACAGTGCAGTGATAGAATTGCTTCGTGATGCTTTGTCACATGGAATTTCTCACCTCCATGTCTATATATATGCTCAATTGGTTTTGTCCCAGTTAAATGGGGTTAACCATTTTTATGATCCCACTCTGCACTGACGATCCATTAAGGTATGTCTCTTAGAATGATCTTTCGATTACATTACGTATATCCATGTTCCTAGGAGACTTAATCATCTAATAGATACTATAGCTAATCAAGTTTTATATTGGCATATTACTCACATATAAAAAGAAAAGAACACACATACATATGTAAATACATTTGTAAAAAATGTTTTCCATAAGACAAGAAAGATGTATATATCTATGTCCAAAAATAAATAAATAGTGTTATGAGTACATAGGTGGGCATGAAATCCTCAGAAGTCATCAGTCTACATTGATGGGCTTACACCCTCAAAAAATATATATAGTACAAAAGGTTCCCTCGATGGTCTAGTACTATCTAAGGATGAGGCCTATTGGCCCTTCTATAATGTACAACGGAGTTCGCAAGATGCCGGAACAACTAGACCTAATTCTGAGGCACCCCTACTACATGTGGTTTCATAGCCAAGGGGAGATCCTCGATCTCGACCATAGGAACAAAAAAAATGAGCATAGTGAGGTTTCGCTCCACTCATCACAAAACTCTGTCATCCTCTCTGGTTGGGGGTCATCCCATAGTTGTTGGCCCTCCTACTGTTGTTGGTACTACCTTAGGTCGAGGATGACACTGAGTCATGGAAACGTCTGTTGGTCAAACAAGCCCCACATATGTACATAATAGATTCATAAGTCAGTACTCTATACAAACATAAAAAGGATATATATGAAAATTAAAATTTTTATAAACTTTAAAATATATTTTACCTATCTCGCCACACTCCTCGTCGGGAGGTAGAAGCATGTCTAGGTCTCTGATGAAGTTGATCCCTACGTAAGGGTAATCCTCAATCATGATGATCTGACGTGCCCACCAGTCAAAAAATTTGTCATCAAAGGCCTCTATAGTCCTCCCTCCACCCTGTCTAGGCAACAAAGCTTCCCACCTGCTCACTGCTAGGAAGGAGGCTACATGCCCCCGTACTGTCTCCCTGGA
This sequence comes from Picea glauca, assembly GCA_000966675.3. Lineage (NCBI taxonomy): Eukaryota > Viridiplantae > Streptophyta > Pinopsida > Pinales > Pinaceae > Picea > Picea glauca. Next base: position 697,580 of record JZKD02S1608350.1, read on the forward strand.
ACTAAGACTAGGAACCCTCTCAAAGAATAAGGATCATAAGATAGTACCAAACCCAAAGTTCTTGTTGGTACATCACTGACACTATGTAAGATGTCTCTTCATGCATACAATCATGGTGGTACTCCAGTCGAAAATGGTTGCATCCAAGCACTGAATGGCACAATGCATATGTGTGCGTGAGGCCTGATGAAATTTTGTAGATCCAGTAAGTTTCCTAGTCAAAAGTAATATCATTCATAAGGAGAGGCGGGTGATATTGTGGATTGGAACTTGAGAACCTAATTTCTCAATGTCAGCCTCACAGTACATCATGATGTAGTACTCGATGTTGAAAGGCCCTGTAGGAAAATTCCTCAAGTTGACTAGTTCCCCTCGTCTCGAGAGGCCAATTAGAAAGTATTTGTACTCTGTGGTCAGGGTCAGTGATTTACCCTCTAGCATGAATGCCTCAGCATCGGGATGCCAATACTCCACAAGAGCATTGAGAAACCTTGGTTGTTCCCTCATAAATGGACATTGGAAGAACTTCCATAATCCACATTGTTTTAGTGCAGCGATGGCCACAGGGTCCTCCTCGACCAAGACGTCGAGCTCCTTATTCTCTCTCTCTCTCCAGTGAATATATATCCTGTCACATGAAAAAAGTAGAGAGGAATTAGTGATTTATTTTTACTTTTTCAAAGTAAAAGAGGGTGTACGCAAGATTCTTTTTACATAGTCACATATGTACGTGGGATGTTTGGTATTTTTCCCTAGTACATACGCGGTATGGCCTTGGAAATCCCACGTACACACATGGATTCCCTTTTTACAAGAGTGCACCCCCTCCAAACTAAAAATTATATCATAAACAAGGAATTGAAATGCAAGTATGGGTGTTTTGTACTTACTTGGTCCAAACAAAAGGTCGTTTCATCCACTGAAGCTCCTAGAATCCACTCTTTTAGAAAAGGGTTTTTTTTACCTTTTGGTTGATTTTCAATTTGCAATGGTAAAAATGAGTTGTCCATCTCTATTTATAGACTCTTTTGGCCGTTTTTCCCTTTTTTGGTCCCCTTTGTCATTTTTTATGGCTTAGTGGTTACTCGATTTCACCTCTAAGTTTTCTATTGGTCGTTTCGGTACTCTTTTCCATTCGGTTTGGTGATTTTTTGGGATTGGTCACATTTTTTGGCATCCTTTGGTAAAAGTCATTTTTCCAAATTTTGCATGTAAGTTAGGATTTCATTCCCACTTTCTACATCTCGTTGTCTTTTCTTCTTTTTCATAGGATAAACCCCATAGACGTGCGACATAGAACCTTCATTGTTTCTTTATAAGTGTCATAATTAGCTGGTAGATCCTACCTTTACATGGATTCCCTAGGTATATCCTTCGCTGGATTTTTTCCGTCCATGCTGTCAGTTATGACTATAGGCTTGGGAGTCCTTGTCAGTCCTGTCATGATTACATAATGAAGCCTCATTCTTTTGTTCATCATCATCCTAGGCCTTACCCTCGAGACTCCCTAATGAGCTTGCTTTGTTGTCTTTCAAGATTTCTTTGAAATTCGAAAGCAACATCCAACAAGAATTTATTTATTCTTTTCGATCTCTTCTGGATTACTTGAGAAAAATAGCCCCCTGGAGTCTTCTTTAAGACCTTTTCAGACTCTCTAAAAATGAAAACATTTTTGAGAGATCTTGTTTCCCTTCATGCTCGCCAAACTCAAATTAGAAGGCACATCTGTCCAATAGTACTTTACCCCTTTTTCGTTCCAGATGGATAATTTTACGAATAAAGGTATGCTCTAGGAACTTCGGTTCACTAGAAGAGTATTCTCAAGTGTAAGTTTAACCCTTTTTCGGGCTTGAGGGACTAAATCTTTGAAAAAGGAACATTCTCCTTGGTTTTGGTTTATCACCTTTTTCGGGCCTTGGAGATTACTTACGAAAAAGGAACCCCCCCATAGTCCATAGTTAAGCTCTTTTCAGTCTCCCTAAAATTGAAAAGATCATTGAGTGACCTTATTCCTTCACACTCGTTAAATTGGTCCAGAAGAACATTTAGTGGCATGAGTTTAACCCTTTTTCCAGCCAGTCGATTATAGCAGAAAAAGGTATGCCTCGGGAGATTCATCTCACCGGGAGAGTTCTCCTTAGTTACTTTTATAATTTTTCAGGCTAAGGAGACTAAAAATAGAAAAAGGTTGTGAGTCCATAGTGAATCTCTTTCCAGAATCCTTAAAATTGAAAATATAGTCGAGTGATCTTGTCTTTGTCACACTCATTAAAATGGTTTTGAGAAGACATATTTTCGGTGCAAGTTTAACCCTTTTTCGAACTGACTAGACTAACTCTGAAAATGGTACTCCCTGGAGTCTTCTTTTGCATTTTTTCAGACTCTCTAAACATGAAAAAACTACCAATATTACCTTCTCTGGGCTCATAAAAAATTACATAGAAGGGGTCTCATTGTGTCATTATTAATCGCATTGCAGGTCTCATCTTTGCATCTTTTTCCTAATGTCATATCCATGTTGCTGCCAATTGAACCTTTGAAGAATTCCTTATACGTAATACTTGCAACACTTCTTGCCTCTGCGACCTCACACCTTTACCCATGGAGGAATTTTCCCCGAGTGTCCTTATCTTGCACATGTATCCTTTCCCTGAGCATTAAGATGTTTCATGAGCTTGGAACCAATTTGTGTGTTGTGACACTCATTCCTCCTTTGTAATGTAGCATTCTTTTATTATTTTTCAAGATCTTTAAAAATTGAAAAAGACAAAAAAAACAAATATTCCAAAAAAAGGGGACGAGAAATACTCATTCTTTTTTCGGCAGCAAAGATAGTCGCCTTTGGAAAAAGCACATTCTTTTTTTTGTTCATCAAGCATTGGGATCTAGTATGACCTTAGGAAGTTATTATCGCTACATAGAGTTATGTCCTCCTCCGTTTGGTTACTCTTCCAAACATATGGAGAGTTTGTGTTGCCTCCTACATCACAAACTTGTGTCAATGTCATGCTACCTCAGTCTGATCATCTTTTGTGATTTTGTCCAAGGTAATTTTTACCCAACTTGAGTCAGCGTTTCTGCATTTTGTCTCTTGAATTTCATATGTCGACCATCCTAAGAGTCCATTCAAGTTCAGATTTGAAATCAACGAAGTTATCTGCCTGATCATCAATATCCTCCATTATTTTCCCAATGGATTGTCGAAGACCTCGGAGTAGAGATTCTTACACTCCCATTGTAATCCTACCTGAGTTTTGAAGATATTGAAGTTGTTTCTCGAGCTATGAAGATCTCATCTCCACCCATAGGTGTCACTAGCTTCTTGAAGATGCATATTGTACTTGTATATCTTCAACTAATTTTGAGATGTAGATTTGATGTGTATTTCTCGTGGATACACTTTATATAGTTATATGACATGGATATACAATGTATTTGATTGGTAACCATGATTTAGTTCATCCCGAGCATGGGTATGCCCGCCTCAAAGAGACAATTGTTGTTTTGTAGATGGCACCTCCCGAACTCCGGCCCCAGGCTCACTCGATTTTGTGCATTGGTGAAGATGTTGTAATGTATTTCGGCCATCAGTTTCTCTTCTGACCTCATACATTAGGGGGAATTCGTTATACCCCTAAAATTCCCTACTCATGCATACATGGCATTGACCTTCCTACTTGCATAATTTTCCAAATCATTGCTGAGAGATCCACTTAAAAAAACAATTTTTAGAGCATGTGCGTGCCCTACACCACTACTTCCCATGTACATACCCTTGTTGCATGCTAGACAACCTGAATATATACACTTTTTGCACACTAAACAGCCCGTGTATACCTCCAAAAGTTACAAAAAAATAAAAAGTTGTAAGGAAGTCAATGGAATTTATGGGCTATTAGAGGTTTCCCAACCAATTCACCTGCTATAGCCCGTCCCCCAACCAAATAACCATCCTTTTTTCATATAAAAGGAGGTGTTGGGGTCTCATTTCACAACCAAGCATTATAACAGTGAAACTCTGCCCAATTTCACTTCCCTTCCTTGCCCAAGCATTTGCAACCTTTTGTGAGTTACTACCTCATCATTCCCTCTTCAACCCCTTTTCTTCCATTCAATCCATTCCCTTTCCTTGAGGTGATTAGTATATTGTGAGAAGAGGATTATTGAACATTCACTTGGAGAATTGTAAAGAAGAGCCCAGACCAAATTTGCAGAATGGTGGCCAGAAAGGATTGTAAGTTTTATTCTTTGTTTAATGAATAAAATAATCTCTTTTCCTTGTCCCAAATGATGATGTTTTGTGTCTTTTCTTTGATTTATACATAACATTTGATATCTAACCCTAATTTATGAATAGAAATAGCATGCTTGTAGCCTTGTTTTCCTAGTCTTGGATGCAGGTCAGCTTTGGGAGGAGACTTGCAGCCATTGGAGCTATATAGCTTGAGGAGATCATCACCAGACGTTGGATGAAAGGTACAATTACTGATCTACTACTTTTTGTTCATTTATTTTGGTATGTTTGGGGTAGTGTAGAAACTAGATTGACTTTTAGGAGGTCATTTTCTTTGTCGATATCATAAACCCTAATATAGTTATAGGGTGATTTTCCTGCTAGAACTCAAGGAAGAACCTTGAGAAGTTCTAGGCCTAGGCGTGCTTCGATGCTCTGGAGACTACATAAAGAATAAACATTGTTATAATTTTTTTTCCTCAATGAATTAATAAACATGCAAAATGATACTTTGTAATTTAACCTAAGAGAATTGATCGCATATGCTACTATCATTCATGAGGGTGTTACCCTCCTCTACAACCCTAGTCTCTTTGCAATTCCCCCCACTATTAGTTACAAGGATCAAGTCAAGAAAGTTAAAAAAATATGCGTAAAATAAAATTCATGAAACATAAAAAATTATCATCAATGCATTATCTCGCCATGAATATCTTAGGCCTTGATGGAGATTCTTTGGGAGATGGAGCACTAGGTTGTAAAACCTGCTCTAAGAAAACCTCTATTATGGAAGTCTCGATCGATGGGGCCGATGGAAATTTTGGGGGTGGTATGCGATGGTCACCCACATGATGTACCAGTGATTGCATCTCCCTAGTCCTTGAAAAATGTAACCCAGAAGCAACTCCTAGGTGCCCAAGGAGTGAAAAATTACTATAGCTAGCAAATATATCTACAACCTGCATACATATTAATAAAATTGAACTATTAGTACCAACTATTAAAATTCAAAAACATAAACACAAAAAATTCATAATTATATGATATTTAAATATACACATGATACCTGTGATGTAGGTGAATTTTCCATCCTAGATGGATAGTCCCGACATCGCCTACTCCCAAATCCTGCAGAAACACAAGAAAATTAAAAAATTGAGTATGCCATAAAATAAAGAAATGATTAAAGTGAATTTTTCATATGTGACACATACCTAAGTGTGAGGTGCACCGAATGAACATGAAGCCTCTATTGATGCATCAATGTTGGGGCTAGGAAATGGTGCATCCATTGACATAGAGGGTCCACTGCTAGGACATAACAACTATAAAACAACATACAATGAAATATATACACATAATACAAAATAAATATATAACAATGAGGAACATAAAGAGGGTTACGATACTAAAATCCTCCATGAAGTTATGTTTTCCACTGGGATCTATAGGCCCATATCATATCTTCTCGCTTCTCAAGCATTTGTGAGGTTCACATGGACAACTGTTATGTCCATGTGCCCTCTCCTCACTATAATTTTATGATCCATATTTTATGAGCATAATGAAAATGAATACAGATTATTATTATTTTTAACACAGAGACACAAGAATAACAGAGATATAGTAAAACTGGTTTTTATTCAATCAGAAAATATTTTGAAACTATAAAATGCAGCGGAAAACAAGCTTGCTAGAATGGTGGCAGCTTATCTTTGACAAGAGATGTGGCAGTTGCAGTCATCCATAAGAAGATGGTTACAATGAGGCTCTCCAAACATTTTTACAATAAAAATGAATTCCAAAACCCTATACATCCAAAAACCTAACCCTAAGAGATGAATCACCAAAATTCATGTGGGCCCCGTTGGGGTAAGCTAGTACATCAACTTCCCTGGGTCGTAACTTTTTCATACGATCTTTGTTTTAGGCACACAATAAACCGTTGGAAATATCTATCCAAGGACTACACATTTTGTCATTTTTTCAATATAATTTAAATCCATCTATATTTTTATTGTGGTGAACCCTAAAAACGTTGTTTAGGGCCTCAAAATGGCCTCAGAAGTCAGGGACCCGAAAACTAGGAAAAATATGTCAAACTAAAAAAATGGAAAAATGAGCCAATTGGAATAGGTGGGAGGACACTGACATCCATATGGATCATTTTTCATGCATGTTTGATGCAGGAGCATCGTCAACAGCAAGCAAGCATGGAGGCGAAAGACAGCTGAGATGAATGGCATCACATTTTGGCACATGTCAAAAACGTTTTGAAATGTTAATGAAATAGTTAAGAAGGCGTACTTCCATATTGTAAATAGATCTTGAGGGATCCACTCTCATCTGTAGAAGGTAAAGGCATTTATGCTAATTCATGAAAGTAGGTAGATTTAAAAATTCTAGATTAGACAGTTTTAGGAGCTGGAGGGAAAATGGCTATAGACACCCTCATTCTTTGTATCATTGTATCAATCAATGGATTGTAGAGGATTAAGAACATTAGCATAGAGAAGAAGAAGAAGGTTGTAGAGAAGAGCCCATGTACAGAGGTTATGAATTAATATATGAAGCTTTGATTCAGACTCATGGTGTTATAATTCTTTCTGTGTATACATGTTGAATGCTATGCTTATGGTTGTTTTACTCTTTCGGTTGTGCATTTGATTTTATGCTATGTATGTATGATTTCATGTTAAGTATTTGAAGTCTGAGAGAGTAAGGGAATGAGTTTCAATTGTTTCTCTTCTTGAGTAAGAATTCCTGCAAGGAGTGCAGTGAAGTGTCTGCAAGGAGTGCATTGATAGAATTCGGAGTTTACCTCTGAAAGCTCAAGAGGGATACCGTTGTTTTCATTTCAACTGAAGTGCAAGACAAGCACAGAAGCCGTGCAAGGTGTGTGTAGGCGGGTCGAGACCTTAGAACTTATGAACTAAGGTTGAGAGATTGAAGGACTGTTGTTGCAGAGAGAGTTGAACAGAGTCAAGAGATTCAAATACTCAGAAGTATTTGAAGGATTTCCACAAGGAGTGCGCGCAGGAGTCTTCTTGAAGACTTGAGTTTGCAAAGAAAGCTCAGAAGGTTTAGGGCCTTGGAATTATTCAAGAGGAAGAAAGAAGCACAAGTAGTTCTTAAAGAGGTTAAATCCCAGAGGAGGATCGCAGGTTTGCTTTGAGCTGGAGATTCATTGGATAAAAATCAGACGGTCAAAATTCTCTGTGGAGAATCACTGAAATAGCGAGGATTGTAGGATCCAGGAAAGTTGCAGGGTGGTTAAAGGTGAGAAAGATTTCCACTATAGGATCCAGAATCAACGTAGACCATTGATTGTGATCTATTGGACCATCAGATCATTTCAGGAACTGGGTTTTCAACATTCCCATTGACAAGAGGCAGAACACTCCACATTAGAAGTACCAAAATCGCGAAATGTGAAGAAGTGTGGAGGAGCATTTCAGCATTTCGGGATCCGGGATCTCGAGAAGACAAAATTTTTGGAATCGTGAGTTTCAAACTCCCGATTCGCGAAATCCCAGGAGAGGAAAACCATTTCGGCATTTCGGAGATTCGGGAACCGGAAGGTATAAGAGACAAAGAGTTCGAGAACAAGACTTACGAACTCTCGGTATGCAAAATCGCGCTAACCATTGGATCAAGGGGAAGAATCACAGCCGATTGATTTCCTTTGAAGCAAAACATTTGTGTTTCGGTGTTTCGAGATTCGACATATCAGTAATCCTATTGACAGGGGGACGAGACATAGTGCCAAGGAAATCCAGAAGTCGCGAAGTGTGGCAGGACTTAGGGTGGACTTTCGGTATTTCAGTAATTTGGGTTTCGGGACTCTGGGAGTCGAGAGGTAGACTTGCGCGTCATTGCAACTCCTGAAATCACGAAAGGTGAAAAGCCAAAATCAGTGGCAAGGTGAGTCGTGAAATTGGAATTTCAGGTTTCAAAAGTTGAAGGGGTAAGGCACCCAACAACAGGATTCGCGAAATTGCAAAATCCGGTATCCCGAAAAGAAAGGGAAAAAGTCCCAAAGTCTGTCTAGGTTTGATTATAGGAATTATGTCTATGAATGACCACGCAGGCATAATTCAAGAGGGCTTGTGAATTACACTCAGAGAAAGTGAATAATTTCTCGAGGGGAATTAAGAGAGGAAGTCAGAATCTAAGGGGCCGAATTGAAATATCCCGTGCAGACCTTGACCTGAGGGTTGGGGGTTGGCGCCAGTTGTGGTATCAGAGCTTAGAAATGTTTCTTTGCTTTCTGTAGTAGGGAAAAGAGGAATTTTATAGACATCCTGCTGAGAAGAAGAGATAGACAAATACCTGACCCACCAGAGGAAAGGGAAATTCCAAGAAGAAGAGACAGAGCATTGCCTGATCCGGCAAGAGAAAGAGAGATGTGTGAACTACGTGCCAGGCTTGATGCCATGGACACAACACAGAGGCGCACAATTGACGTTGGGCATATCAGTGAATCTGAAAGTGAAAATGAATCCGGAAATGAAGAAGTTGCAGTTGAAGATGCAACAGAAGAACGCTTATTTAGGGTTGTTGCAAGGATAGGTGCCAGGGAAAAAATGGAGATTCCCATGTATGAGGGAAACCTAGATGTTGAGGAGCTTCTAGACTGTATTAGAGCTCTGGATAAACATTTTGACTATGAGGACGTCGAGGAAGACAAGAAAGTCAAACATGTTGTCACAAGACTTAAAGGACATGCATCATTATGGTGGGATGAACTGCAGGTTGACAGACGCTGCAAAGGAAAGAAGAAAATCAAAAGCTGGGATAGAATGGGCGCAAATATGAAAGCCAAATTCATACCCAAAGATTATCAAATTACTCTATTTCAGAAAATGCAAAACTTGAGACATAAACTGATGGCAGTGAAAGAACACACTGAAGAGTTCTACAGGATAAACATCAGAGTAGGTATCGGGAAAGTGATGATGAAAAGGTTGCCAGGTACATGAATGGTCTGAGATACGACATTCAGGATGAGATGAGCATGATGACCGTTCGAATGGTGGAAGATTCTTATCAGATGGATCTAAAAGATAAAGAGAATCTAAGCCGAAAACAAGGTCAGAGAGGATGAGGCAGAAGTCAAGCTAGAGGCAAAACAATTTCCCAAGAAAAAAATCAGAAACCTAAAGAAGAGTGGAAGAATCCTCAAACTCAAACTGAGAGAGGTGGAAGCTCACAGAGAGGATAGTATGCTGATAGAAATAATTTTCCTCGAACCAGAGGAAGAGGAAGAGGCAGAGGTGGAGAAATAAAATGCTTTATCTATGGAAAAAATGGACACAAATCTTATGAATGTCTATATAAGAAGAAAGAAGGAGGTGAAACTCACATTATCGAAGCTCAAGGATGGAATGTTGAAGCAGAAGATGCCGAGGGCGGAAGATCACTGATGATGAGAAAAGTTCTCTTAATGCTAGAGAAGGAGGTGGAGAACCTAGTCCAAAGGAACAGACTTTTTCGGACTGCTTGCAAGACCAAAAACAGGGTATGCAAAGTCATCGTGGACAGTGGTAGCACAGACAATCTTGTTTCTATGGAGATGGTGGAAAAGATGGAGCTGGAGACTATTGAACATCCAAGCCCATACATAGTTTTGTGGCTACAAAAAGGACATCAGGTAAATGTCACTAAACAATGTTTAGTTTAATTTAAAATAGGAGGATATAAGGATGAAATACTATGTGACGTCATTCCCATGGATGTTTGTCATCTATTGCTGGGTAGACCATGGAAATATGACAGGAATGTGATTCATGATGGGAGAAAGAGAACATACACCCTGGAGAAGAATGGGCGAACTCACATGTTGTTGCCAATTAAGGATAAAGAAGTGAAACCAGAGGTGAGCAACACTGTACTTCTCATGAGTGGGAAGGAACTTATTAAAGAGGTTAAGAAGAAGGAAGATACACAATTCATTGTGGTTAGGAAGCCTATAATTGTTTTAAACAGTATAAGAGTGGATGATTTACCAAAGGAAATCTAGAAGTTGCTGGAAGAGTTTGTTGATATAGTAGTGGATGAACTACCTTGTTCGTTGCCACCAATCAGAAGTATAAGTCATCACATTGATCTTATACCTGGAGCCAGTTTACCAAACAAAACAATGTATAGATTGATGCCGCAGGAGAATGAAGAGGTCAAGAGACAAGTCCACGATTTGATGGACAAAGGATAGGTTAGAGAAAGCTTGAGTACATGCACTGTTCCAACAGTGCTCAGCCCAAAGAAAGATGGAGGCTGGAGGATGTGCACAGACTTGAGGGAGATAAACAATATTACCATCAGATATAGATTTCCATTGCCAAGGATGGATGATTTGATGGATTGCTTGAATGGAGCAAGATTATTTTCAAAGATTGATTTGAAAATCAGATATCATCAAATCCGAATGAGAGAAGGTGATGAATGGAAGACGACATTCAAGACAAATGAAGGGTTGTATGAATGGCTTGTTATACCATTTGGCTTAACAAATGCACCAAGTACTTTCATGAGATTGATGAATGAAGTCCTGAAGGATTTCATAGGAAAATTTGTCATCATATATCTTGATGATATATTGATTTTCAACAAGACAGAAGATGAACACTTGAAGCATTTGGCTACAGTGATGAGGAGATTGCAACAAGAAAAGTTGTTGATAAATATGAATAAATCAACATTTATGAGGACATAACTCATTTATTTGGGTCTTGTTATATCCGCAGATGAACTGAAAATGGATCAGGATAAGGTAGAGGCGATTAAGAATTGGCCATCGCCAAAGAGTATATTTGAAGTTAGAAGCTTTCATGGATTGGCTAGTTTCTACAGGAGATTTATGAGAAATTTTAGTGGAATTAGTGCACTGATGATGGACATGGTGAAGAAAAGACATAAATCTTTTCACTGGACACAAGAAGCAGAGAAAAGTTTCAATCTATTGAAAAGGAAGATTACTGAACAACCAATTTTGATGTTGCTAGATTTCAACAAGATGTTTCAGGTCAAGTGTGATGCCAACGGATTTGCAATTGGAGTTGTCTTGAGCCAAGAGGATAGACCGATCGCATACTTCAGTGAGAAACTAAATGAAGAGAAAGTGAAGTAATCCACATATGACAAGGAATTTTATGCGGTCATGCAGGCACTAAAGAAGTGGACGCACTATTTGGTTCCTAAAGAGTTTTTTTGTACAACGATAATGATGATTTACAATTCGTGACTCAACAGGACAAGCTGAACCAAAAGCATGCAAAATGGGTTGAATACATGCAGAATTTCACTTTTGTAATTAAACATATTTCTGGAACTTCTAACAAAGTTACTGATGCTTTGAGCAAGAAATGTTTGTTGATGCTAGAATTTAGAGTCAAAACTTTGGGTTTTGATAACCTCAGGGACATGTATAGAGATGATACAAATTTCAAAGAGGCGTATGAAGCATCTGAGAATCCAATTCTCAGAGACAGAAGTCAATGGACTGAATATATGATCCAGGATGGATTATTATTCAGAGGCAATCAATTATGTATTCCAAAATGCTCCATGAGGGAGAATCTGTTGAAAGAAAAACACAATGGAGGATTGGCCGAACACTTCGATCATGACAAAACATTCTCAAAATTAAATGGCTCATATTTTTGGCCAGGGATGAGGACCGATGTCAAAAGATTTGTGGATAGATGTAGGATTTTTCAACACACAAAAGGGAAAAGGCAGAACACAGGATTATACCAGCCATTACCCATACTAGAGAGGTCGTGGGATGCAGTGAGCATGGATTTTGTGTTGGGGCTGCCAAGGACACAAAGAGGATTTGACTCGATCTTTGTGGTGGTAGATATATTTTCAAAGATGGCACATTTTATACCATGCCAGAAAACCAGTGACGCAACTCACATTGCAAACCTATTTTTCAAATAAGTTGTCAGACTTCACGGCTTACCAAGAAGTATAGTTTCAGATCGAGACACCAAGTTCGTAGGACATTTCTGGAGAACTTTATGGAAGAATCTGGGGACAAATCTGTATTTTAGCTCAGCTTATCATCCTCAGACGGATGGACAGACAGAAGTTGTAAACAGGAGCTTGGGAGATTTGCTAAGGAGCCTAGTGACTGAACACCATAGTCAATGGGATCACATTCTGCCACAGGTGGAATTTGTCTACAATGATTCACACAACAGAAGCACAGGGTGGAGTCCATTTCAGATTGTTTATGGAATGCACCCAAGAGGAGTTTCTGAATTGAAAGATTCAGAACAAAATGAAACTAGAAGTGCTAGTGCAGAGGATTTTGTAGAAGTGATGAAGGAGCTTCATAACCAAGTCAAGGAGCAGTTGCAGAATTCAAATCAAGAGTACAAGTGCAGAGTAGATCAACACAGGTGAGAACTTTAGTTTGAAGTTGGCGATCTGATTCTTGCACATCTAAGAAAGGAAAGGTTCCTAAGGGGAACATATAACAAACTGAAAATGAAGAAGATTGGACCATGCAAGGTCTTGAAGAAATTTGGGGCAAATGCATATGAGATTGAATTACCCGATGGGATTGGAATTTCACCGATATTCAACATCTCGGATTTGTACCCTTATAGAGTTGAAGAAGACAATGAAGAGATAGAGGTTCAGTGGACTAAACAAATGCCTGTAACTAAAAATCCACAGATGGAAAGTATACTTGACAAGAGAGTTAGCAAGAGGACCAGGAGAAAATAGTATTTTGAATACTTGATCAAATGGAAGGGACATCCAGTTGAAGATGCCAGCTGGGAGAATGAAGCAGAAATTCGGAAACATGGACATATTGTGCAAGAGCTCATGAATAGGAGTCCATGAAAATTTTCAAGCGAGGGAGTATGATGCAGGAGCATCGTCAGCAGCAAGCAAGCATGGAGACGGAAGACAACTAAGATGAACGCCATCACATTTTGGCACATGTCAAAAACGTTTTGAAATGTTTTCAAAAGTTTTTATGTGCAGACATTAATGAAATAGTTAAGAAGGCGTACTTCCATATTGTAATCAGATCTTGAGCGATCCACTCTCATCTCTAGAAGGTAGAGGCATTTATGCTAATTGATGAAAGTAGGTAGATTTAAAAATTCTAGATTAGACAGTTTTAGGAGTTGGAGGGAAAATGACTATAGACACCCTCATTCTTTGTATCATTGTATCAATCAAGGGATTGTAGAGGATTAAGCACATTAGCATAGAGAAGAAGCAGAAAGTTGTAGAGAAGAGCCCATGTATAGAGGTTCCGAATTAATATATGAAGCTTTGATTCAGACTCATGGTGTTATAATGCTTTCTTTGTATACATGTTGAATTCTATGCTTATGGTTGTCTTACTCTTTCAGTTGTGGATTTCTTTTATGCTATGTATGTATGATTTCATGTTAAGTATTTGAAGTCTGAGAGAGTAAGGGAATGCGTTTCAATTGTTTCTCTTCTTGAGTAAGAATTCCTGCAAGGAGTGCAGTGAAGTGTCTACAAGGAGTGCATTGACAGAATTCGGAGTTTACCTCTGAAATCTCAAGAGGGATACCGTTGTTCTCATTTCAACTGAAGTGCGAGACAAGCATAGAAGCCATGCAAGGTGTGTGCAGGCTGGTCGAGACCTTAGAACTTATGAACTAAGGCTGAGAGATCGAAGGACTGTTGTTGCAAAGAGAGTTCCACAAAGTCAAGAGATTCAAATACTCAGAAGTATTTGAAGGATTGCCGCAAGGAGTGCACGTAGGAGTCTTCTTGAAGACTTGAGTTTGCGAAGAAAGCTCAGAAGGGTTAGGGCCTTGGAATTATTCAAGAGGAAGTAGGAAGCGCAAGTAGTTCTTAAAGAGGTTAAATCCCAGAGGAGGATCGCAGGTTTTCTTTGAGCCGGAGATTCGTTGGAGAGAAATCGAACGGTTAGAATTCTTTATGGAGAATCCCTAAAATAGCGAGGATTGTAGGATCCAAGAAAGTTGCAGGGTGGTTAAAGGCAAGAAAGCTTTCCACTCCAGGATCCAGAATCAACGTAGACCATTGATCGTGATCTATTGGAGTCATTGGATCATTTCGGGAACCGAGTTTTTGGCATTCCCGTTGACAAGAGGCAGAACACTCCACATCAGAAGTATCGAAATCGTGAAACCCGAAGAAGTGTGGAGGAGCATTTCAGCATTTTGGGATCCGGGATCTCGAGAAGACAAAATTTTTGGAATCGTGAGTTTCAAACTCAGGAAGAGGGGAAAACCATTTCGGCATTTCGGAGATTCAGGAACCGGAAGGTATAAGAGACAGAGAGTTCGAGAACAAGCCTTACGAAATCCCGGTACATGAAATCACGCTAACTGTTGGATCAAGGGGAAGAATCACAACCGATTGATTTCCTTGGAAGCGGAACATTTGTGTTTCGGTGTTTCGGGATTCGGCATATCGGGAATCCTTTTGACAGGGGGATGAGACATAGTGCCAAGGAAATACCGAAGTCGCGAAGTGTGGCAGGACTTAAGGTGGACTTTCGGGATTTCGGTAATTCAGGTTTCGGGACTCCAGGATTCGAGAGGTAGAGTTGCGCATCATTGCAACTCCTAAAATCACGAAAGGTGAAAAGCCAAAATCAGTGGCAAGGTGAGTTGTGAAATTGGAATTTCAGGTTTCAGAAGTTGAAGGGGTAAGGCACCCAACAATAGGATTCGTGAAATCGTGAAATCCGGTATCCCGAAAAGAAAGGGAAAAAGTCTCGAAGTCTTTCGGGGTTTGATTATAGGAATTATGCTAGTGAATGACCACACGAGCATAATTCAAGAGGGCCTGTGAATTACACTCAGAGAAAGTGAATAATTTCTCGAGGGGAATTAAGAGAGTCAGTCAGACTCTAAGGGGCCGAATTGAAAGATCCTATGCAGACCTTGACCCGAGGGTTGGGGGTCGGCGCCAATGTTGAACCTCCAACCCCTCTATCAATGTCATAGACATGCACCTCCTACCCAGATAGTGAAACAAATCTATTATGTTACACTAGGACATGACTTAATGATGAAATGGTTAGCTTTATCTGTTGCAATATATCTACAATAGGAGGATGTTGGGTAGGGGGGTTAGGCCTTCTCTTGGGGGGGTGAGAACCTAACACGGGGTCGTTCCTGGCATGCTCTCGGTCCTGTGCGGAACCTAGACTCACCCCTAGAACTCTCCAATGTCAAAGTAGTTGATATGCTTACCCATAATAAACTGAACCCATAATTTTCTCATAAAATATAAGGGCACCTCCATTTTATTGTAGGGAGGTTTATCAAAAACCATATACCACCTATCCATCCAATTTTGACTAATATGGGGATAGGTGCACCAGTCAATGGAAATGTGTTTCTTGTTCAATGGTAGATCTTGTCTAGCTCTAGGATCCCTAAAAATCGACAATATGTGTGGTTTTGAATTTCCAAGCTCTTTCACTTGGTTTTTGTCCAAACTAGTGTTGTAGCACTCATACATTCTTTCCCTATAATCAGAAATAGAGGTCAATTTACCTTGGGTAGTTGCAATATAATTCACAATGATTTCCAAAGAAGTGCCCAAGGAGACTCTGTTAGGCTCTCTAGTGTCCTTTAAATGTTCCTCAATGGTTCTTAACATAGCCAACCCCTCTTCAATTTGAGTTTTTACATTGGGTGGTTGTGATGGGTTTGGGTTTTGATCTTCTTGGTTTTCTTCTGAGTGGTTTACATTATATCGAGGTTCCATTATATTATATATGCTACAATTTAAAATCCATGGGATCTAAATTAGGTTGGTTTTTTATTTAAAATACAAAATTACAATTCTTTTTTAATTTTGATTCTTGGAAGCAAAAAAATTAATTGGAAATGACTAAATTGAGTAAAAATATGAAAAATTAAACATACCTAGACAATATCCTCCCTCTCTATCTCATATCTAGACCCTCTCTAACACCTCAATTCACTCAATAAGAGTAGAAACATGAACGTTGTTTCTGCACAATGACCACAAAATCACGCTCGCGGCCTCTTTTAAAAAAATATCAGTAGGAACACCTGTGCATTCCTAAGAACGTGCACATGTTCTTTCCACTAAACCTATGTGGCATGCCTCATGGAGGTTAGGTTGCCTCCAAACCTAAGGCTTTAGGAATGCATGCACGTTCCTAAGAACACACACATGTTTCAAGTGTGTGTTCCTACTACATGGCTTGCCACTTTTTCGACCATGAACTACTTGCACTTATCCAGAAGTTTCATTATCTCATGCAAGCACTTGACGCAATGGAGACCATTCCTTCCTAAGGAGGGAGTAATGGTCCAAGTGGATATCGGTGGCCAACCACCTATTCCACTCGCTCAAATACCAATTTCCATTTCGACTGTTTTTTTCTAGTTTTTTAGGTCCTAAAGTTCCAAGGCCATTTTGAGGCCCTAAATAACATTTTTTGGGCACGACATAGTCACACTGTAGGTTTTATCCAAATTGTGATGACAACATGAGCTATCATGCACCTAAAATGGAGATTGTATGCAAAAGTTATGACCCCGGGAAGTTGATGTACCAACTTAGCCCATCGGGGCCCACATGAATTTTGGTGCTTCATCTCCTAGGGTTATTTTTTTGGATGTTCAGGGTTTTCTCATTTATGATTTATGTTAAAAAGGCCTTTGGAGCCTCATTGTAATTGACTTCTTACGAATGTGCATAGCTAACACATCTCTTCTCATAGATAAGCTACCACCATTCTAGCTAGCTTGTGTGCTTTTTCATTTTACAGTCTTTTTTTATTTCAAAAAGTCATTAATAGAATCTGAGCTTTATTGTATTAATGTGCTCCTTGCTATATCTTTGTGTAATTCTTTGTTATATCTTTGTTATATATTTGCCTTCATGTCATTCCTAAAATAATCTGGATCATATGTCCAACAACAATGTCAACAAGTACTTCAAAGTATGTATCAAACTCATTGAATTCTCCCTTTGTATATGAGGGTGGGGGTGGGGGGAGTTAATATGCACCCTCATATATACTTCGACATTTTAAATGTTTTATACAAACTTATTTTGATTAATTAAATTTAACTATATGAGGGTGATGGTGGACGAAGTTAATATGTATTATTAACTCCCCCCATCCACACCCTCAATAATGGAGGGTGGCGGTGGGGGGAGTTAATATCCCTGAATAATGGTGGGTGGGGGTGGGCGGAGTTAATAATGGACACATATAGCGAATTCGATATATACTTTGAAGTAGTTGTTTTCATTGTGGATGGACATATTGGTTTCTATTGTGGATGAATAGATGAATTTTGCATTAATTACTCTCATACATGTAGCTTTTTGGGTTTCATAACTATATTGGATATTGCAACCCATTTTGAATGGAGGTATTTATATTTTATGACACTTTAAGTAGTTTTTGGATTCGTAGCAATGAATTGAATTCATTTTGAATGAATGTGTTAATGCACTCAATGTTATTTATTACAAGTTAAATTTAATTAATCAAAACAAGTTTGTATAAAATATTTAAATGTTGATATATCCATAAAATACTAACGCATCCATTCAAAATGAGTTCCAATATTCAATACAACTATGAAACTCAGAAAGTTGTATACGTGAGTAATTAATGCAAAACTCGTTGTATTCATCCACAATGGAAACCAATATGTTCATCCATGATGTCAATAAGTACTTCAATGTATGTATCAAGCTAGTTCAATTCGTCCCTTTGTATATAAGGGTCAAGGTGGGAGGGGTTAATATGCACCCTCATATATATTTCAACAACTTAGATATTTTATACAAACTTATTTTGATTAATTAAATTTAACTATATGAGGGTGAGGGTGAGGGGAGTTAATATGCATAATAAATCCCCCCACCCTCTATAATCGCAAATTAACTGCCCCCACCCCCACCCTCTATAATGGATGGTGGGGGTGGGAAGAGTTAATAATTGCATGTTAACTCCCCGTAGCCCCACCCCCATATAGAAAGGCACGAAGCCCCACCCCCATATAGAAAGGCACGAATCCAACCAGTTTGATACATAGTTTGATGTAGTTGTTGGTGTTATGGATGAACATATTTGTTTGCATTGTGGATGAATATATCATGTTTTTCATTAATTACTAGCATATATAGTTTTTTGGGTTTAGTAATTGTATTGGATGTTGGAACCCAATTCGAAGGAATGTGTTAGTATTTTATAGTATTTTAAGTAGTTTTTATATTGGTAACTATTAATTGAATTCATTTTGAATGAATGTGTTAATGTATTCAATGTTATTTATTGCAATTTAAATTTAATGAACTAAAATAAGTTTGTATAAAATATTTAAAATGTTGAAATATATATGAGTGTGGGGTGAGAGGAATTAAAACTCCTTCCACCCCACTTTCACATGTATATTTCAACATTTTAAATATTTTATACAAACTTATTTTGATTAATTAAATTTAACTTGTAATAAATAACATTAAATACATTACCATATTCATTCAAAATGAAAATCCAAAAAGTACTTAAAATATCATAAAATACTAACACATCCATTAAAAATGAATTCAATATGGAATACATTTATTACTACATTCATTCAAAATGAAAATCCAAAAACTACTTAAAATATCATAAAATACTAACACATCCATTAAAAATGAATTCAATATCTAATACATGTATTAAGAAATTCATTCAAAATGAAAATCCAAAAACTACTTAAAATATCATAAAATACTAACACGTGCATTAAAAATGGGTTCAATATGCAATACATTTATTACGGCATTCATTCAAAATGAAAACCCAAAAAGTACTTAAAATATCATAGAATACTAACACATCCATTAAAAATGAGTTCAATATACAATACATTTATTAGGGCATTCATTCAAAAAAAAATAAAAAAAATACTTAAAATATCATAAAATACTAACACATCCATTAAAAACTGGTTCAATATACAATACATTATTAAGCCATTCATTCAAAATGAAATTCAAAAACTACTTGAAATATCATAAAATACTAACATATCCATTACAAAAGAGTTCAATATCCAATACATTTATTACGACATTCATTCAAAATGAAAATCCAAAAACTACTTAAAATATCATAAAATACTAAGGCATCCATTAAAAATGGGTTCAATATCCAATACATTTATTACCACATTCATTCAAAATGGAATCCAAAAACTACATTTATTACCACATTCATTCAAAATGAAATAAAAAAACTAATTAAAATATCATTAAATAATAACACATCAATTAAAAACGAATTAAATATCTAATACATTTATTAATTATTAAGACATCCATTCAAAATAAAAATCTAAAAACTGCTTAAAATATCATAAAATACTAACACATCCATTAAAAATAGGTTCGATATCCAATGTATTTATTATCACATTCATTCAACATATACCCACTTTTTATTTTGAGGAAACCAAAATCTACACAAATGCCATACGACTTTATTTTGCGCTGTAAATGTCTGCATGTGATGAATGTTCAGATCTGTATCGCATGCAATGTAATGGACCGCTAGACCTCACGGAATTCCAGTCCTATCAACGATATCGCCAGATAGGTTTCTCATCGCCTGTGAATTGCCATTGCCATTGCCACATTCTTTGTCTTCGTCTTCTTCGTCCCATCTAGTGCTTCCGTAATATACGCCATAAAGTATCAACTGGCATGCGCCCAGCAGAGCTCCAAGTCCATTGGGTACCTGCACGCATCACAATTATTATTAACAATTATATGTATACACACACCAAGGAATAAGCAATATTATTACTCACCACAAGATTAATGTCAAAGTGTATGCAGCCATAGACAGTCCAGATGAGGCCATTGGCAAAGCAACCCAAGGAAAGGTAGAATGGCATGTACTTCACACTTTTTGTTTTAATAACCCTTTTCTGCACACAGTAACAGAGAGCGTCAATGTCCACTATTATTAGGAAAACATTATTCGAAAGAAAAAGGGAAAGGCAGTTACCATGATCGACAAGGGTGCTGCATACATGAAGACATTGAATACAATGCAAATAGTTCCAATGACTAAGGTCCGTCTCTTATGGGTTTGCTCTAAAGTCAATGATAAACTCGCCACTGCTGCAAATAATACGAATATCATCGCCAGCAATCCCACGACTCTCATCTGTGTAAACAGGATGAAGAAGGTCGAGGTTAGACCTTGATATCTACAGTTCGACCTTTCATTTTTTTCAATTAATATATTTATAATCTATCT
>JZKD02S1608350.1:720478-754864 GCA_000966675.3 Picea glauca
AATTTCTTGTGAATTTTAGATATTTTTATCCTCTAATTCTTTATTGCACCACAATTTCTCCTAGAATTTCGATATAATAATATTTTTAGCAACCTCATTCTTTATTCCCCAATGATTTAGTGAAGACTCGGCATCCTTATGAAACTGTCACAATCTCATCCTTTATTCCAGACTTGGTATATTTATGCCACAACTGCAAGCTCATCACTTATTCCCGACATGACATATTTATGCCACTGCCACAATCTCACCCTCTATTCCTGACTTGGCATCTTTATGTCACTTCCCCCACCACAATGCCACCCTTTATTCTTGACATGGTTTCTGAAATGTTCCACTTTACCAAAGAATTATATAAGGAAAATTTATCCATGTAATAGTTGGATCTACTAAAGGAAATTAACCATTGAATCTTCATTGAAATTCTTATTGAGAGAAGTAGTGAGAGGTAAGGAACTTGCCTGTGGTGAAGAAACCATCTTACCTGTAACCAGGTGACTTCAAGAATGTATCCATACCTTGATCATTGACTTCAAAATCGCAACAAAAGGTGGGGGAGGACTCTCCACCCAAGTGTAGACCTTTCTACTTTAATCCTTAGTAGTAGGTGACTCCCAAGCCCTCAATCTACTACCATTCCAATGAATCCTTAGCCTTTCCCTCTTTGTAACTTATGCCAAAGAGAGACGTGCAAAAGATAGATGTCCATTTTATTTTTCCTTCCCTCCTTATATATAATCCCAGAACTTCATCTCTAGGATCCACTTGATTTATTTAATATATTTTTAGGGTTTCAAAGATTGTCATTACTTATTTTACAATTAACTTGATTATTCATTTTTAAGTATTTATTATACATTATTATTAATATTATTTACTTATGTATTTATTCATTTAATAATAATAATGTGGGGCATGACATTTTCTTTATTCCACCACCCTAATATATGTTAGGGACCTAACCTCCCTAACCCCTCACGTAGGTAGAATAATATGTTTTCCTTTTAATAAAGGTCGACACTTGTTAATAATACTTATTTAATAAATGTGAACAAGTCAATGTAAGAATATCTAATGGAAGCTTATGATTCTATAAAGATCTTCCTCTAGAATGTTTTTTAGAAGATAGAATTGGTATAAATAAGAGTAGGAGGCATGACAAGTCTTTGTCTTGAAAAATATTGTAATAGAGCTCTACTTTGTTGGAGGTTGCCCCCTCGAAGAGGCAAGTGAACATTGATTTATTTTGAATAAAGGTATTATTCCTGGTGTTTCTCTTCTCAATATCCCATTGTTCCATTGATGTCCACTAAATATTCTTGTTTATACATATTATATTACATCTGGTACATTACAAGTGGTATTAGAGCACTTTCCTAGGAAGGAATTGTGGGTAAATTTTTTTCCAAGGAAGAGATGTGTATTGTTGGTGTATTTAAAGCACAAAGATGTGTCATTTAACGGGTAAAACTATCGTGGGAAAGAATATAAACATTATATATAGACATTTTCACGAGGTTTCCTAGAAACCAAAGTTTCTCCCTTGTTGGAAACCCCTGTAACCCCTGTTGGTACCCCTCGAGTAGTACTGCATCAGAAAAAAATTGCACACGGCCATCACTCCCATGTATTAACAAGGATATCGAGAGTCCTCTAGGTCTCCTGAAACCATCCCTAGATCAACCAATCGATCGCCTGACTACTATAGTGCCACAAAGAATAACACTCGAGAAGGTACTCTCTATTACATGGGTAATCAGATAGTATGGCTAAGGGTATGGTCGATCCTTCTTAGTTGGTTCTCTGAGATATTGGATCGAGTATTATTGTTTGACCCTGCATGCATATCAGAGAGTTCTAGCATAGGGTAAACCTTTTTCCATAGGCACCCTACAAACCCTAACCCATGGAGAACATACCAGACGAGGAATATAAAGGATATTTTGGTCGCGCAACCTTGCCTTCTACATTTTGGTTGAAAAAATACTACACAATTTTATCTATTAAGAATTTGGCAATTTCAACATTGCAATATTATTTAGGTAGGAGTATAACTCCCTAGGAGTAAAATAAATAAAAAATTAAAAAAAGTATAGTGGTCTCTCTTTCACCCTTATTTTCGACCTATCCCATTGGATTCCTCTCTTTTCCTAGATCATAGTAGTACCGATAATTTTTAATCCCATTTTTTGGTGGACGCAACCCCCTTCCTGACACTCTAATTTGCAGCTCATCCCATTGGACTCCCCTTTTCTCCTTGATCATTGTGGTACCTATCCCTTATAATATTTTCTTCATGTAGTCCCACCCACCCTTCCCAGTACCTTTATTTGACATCTATCCCATTTGTTTCCACTTTTCACCTTGATCATCATCATATATATCATTTCTCTTCCTTTTGACCGTGGACCCACTTCCCCTATCCGGTCCCCTTCATTCTCAAATTTCCATCACTCGCAACCAAGAAATCCTTTACCTACAAGATGAATCCAAACAACACCAGGAAAACATCCAAAGAGTGACTTCATGATCCAAATGGATGGCAGTGGACTCCCACCTATTCCAACTGGCTTGTTTTGTCATTTTTCCAGTTTAGCATTTTTTTCCTAGTTTTTGGGTCCTTGACTTCTGGGGTCATTTTGAGGCCCTAAACAACATTTTTAGGTCTCGCTATAATCAAACTACAGAAAAAATCTAATTTTAACAACAACATTTTTATTCCTTGAATAGACCTTTCCAACAGGCTATCGTGCACCTTAAACGAAGATCATATGCAAAAGTTACAACCCCGAGAAGTTGTTGTACTAACTTACCCCAACGAGGCCTGCATGACTTTTGGTGCTTCATCTCCTAGGTTTGGGTTTTTGGATGTCTAGGGTTTTTGAAGTTCATTTTTTTTGTAAAAGGGCCTTGAGAGCCTCATTGTACTCATATTATTGTGAAGGAGTGCAGTCGTCACATATCTTCTCAGAGATAAGCCACCACCATTCTAGCAAGCTTGTTTTCCGTTGCATTTTACAGTTTCAATTTATTTCCTTATTCAATAGAAACTAGTTTTACTGTATATATGTTATTTTATGTTAAGCATCTTTTAATAATAATTTGTATTCATTTCATTCTACTCATAAAATACGGATCACTTCAGAACTTCGTTCCACAAATTCCACATTGGCAACCTTTGAGGCCAACGTTACATGTTAATTTGCAACGATTAAGGGTGAATTAGCCTCCCTCGCCACCGCTCTCAACTAATGGTTAAAAAATTCTCGTGGCTCTCTCTCCTCTAAATAAACTTCACACTATGAAAGTGAGGACTCTTCCCATAATATGGCCTTTCATTCCAACTCCCTTCATCATGACCCCAGTCTTCTCAGAGTGGAGGTGAAAAAATTCGATGGCTCAGATCCCACAAGTTGTCTCACTCAAATGGAAGATTATTTATCCTTTCATGGAATTACTAATGATTTGGACAAAGTTCATTATGGCGTCCTCTATCTTGATATTGAACATTAGAAATGGTGGAAATGGCATAGAAAGAAATTCCAACGGTATGTTGCTTGGACATAATTTTTTGTAGATATTTATGAACACTTTGACATTGACACCCACTATCTAGTTCGTCTGACCAAGTTGAAATAATATGGCATAGTGGAAGACATTGTCTATGCCTTTGAACAATTGGGTTTCCTCATGGAGGGCATTGTTACCCATGATTTTCGTCATCATGGTGATGTATTGAAGTTGGTGTACTCAGGCTCCTCATAAGAACTTTCTCCTGAGAAAAGTGACATTCATCTCTTCCCAGAAAACTTACTTTTGAAGAGAGTTCGCGGGTTGCTAATATCCCAGGGTGCGAGAATGACCCATTCTCGCAGGCTGCCTTAAGCTAGGGTGCGAACTTCTCGCACCGTGTTACATAGCTAGGGTGTGAACTTGCTCTAAAGCTTGGAAAAAGATGAATTCTCGATGGTTCTAGAAGGGAATCTTCTAGAAGAATGAGTTGGCATTCGAATGGTTATCCTTGTACTGGATTCCCTGATATTGTGGGATCATTCTTATCCAAGTAACCATATCATTCTTTCCTATATATTGATGGAATTATCATGGAAAAGGTTAAGCAAGATTCATTGGAGAATTGGTGAAAGAATTGTGTGAAGGACTTAGCTTGAACAGGAGCTTGGAGACTCTAGCAAGTCTATCAAGAGGATTTGATTTTCTTCATAGAAGGATTGAGCAAGTGTGTGTGTTGGGGCCAAGAGCCATCGAAAGGAAGCTTGCGACATCAAGGCGATCAGGTTGTAATCTTCTACTTTCAATTAATATGATACAGTGGCATGTCCCTTTCCCATAAAGTCATTCTCACTTTATTGTGTAATTCCTTGATCATACACATAAGTTGACAGTTGAATATATTTGGCTATCTTCACTTTGGTTGGTTTGTGTTGTCTTGGTCTTGACCTCATGAGAGCATCGGAGCGAAGCAGGAGCAATAGAGACCCTAGGAAGTGATACAAAGGTATGTTACTTGTTCCTCCCTACTAGCTAATTCAATGGTCAAAACTTAGGGAAAGATTCATGTCCAGTCCTATTTTGTTCTAGATCCAGGTGGATCTAGGGAGATCTGTTAGTGTCTGCACCTACCGATTAGTCCAATAACAAAATTGGAGACTCCGCTAGGGAGATAACTCGTTTTCTTTGTGGTTTTTGGTATTTTTCCTTGGCCATTTTCTCTTGCCTTACCTTTCTCCATTCATATAAATCTCTGAGTCTTCAAGATACCTTGATAGACCCTCTAGGTCCAGAGGCCTCTTCAAATTTTGTGTCTTTTTCCAAAAATTTGATTAGTTTCAGACATTCTTGCACTGCACTCCACAGTGGCCTGCAAGAATATACCGAGTTCGCACCCTGCTTTTAGGTTCAGTGCGAGGTTCTCACACTCTGCTCAAAGCTCACCTGCAAGAATGACCCATTCTCGCACTGTGTAATACTGCTAGCCTGCGAACCCTCTTTTTCAAAATTTTGGATTTGAGTTTTTGCATCTTCAACTGCCCAGATCAGTTTAGGTGCCTAAAAGAGTTTCTTGGACCATTGGTTGATATTTTTCTTGTCTTCATTTTTGTGCACGAACAGTCTTAGGATTTCAAAGGATCTTCCTATCCATTTTTCTTGACTTTCATTTCTTGACTTTTCTCGGCAAATATATACTCTTTGATTTTGGAATCTAAGTGTGCTTGTTTGGTTAAGGACCGACAATCAATTGAAAGTTGACCTTCTTTGTCTTTATCATTTTCTCATTATGTGAAAGATCATTTTTCTCATGCAATTGAAAAGACTAGTTTGGTTTGCTTGTTATTTTTATTTCCATTGAAAGATTGGTTTGGGTTTTTATCTATTGCTTGTTCATTAGTTTTTGGTTTTCTGAACTCTCACCATCATGGTGTAGGTCCTTTTTGAAAAGTGAACAACGTTTTTCTTTCAAAAACATTTTCGTCTTCGAAAGTATTCAAAATCAATTGTTGAAATTATTGAAAAAGAAAACATAGAGAATTGTTATTGATGTGTGATTTGTTGCAATTTCATTTTAAAGGAGATTGTGTCTTGTAGTTCAAGTTTGATCCGGAAAACTTCTCTTTCCCTCCCATACATAGGATTCATCGAACAAAAATTGCTATATTTCATTCTTATCCATGCATCATTGGGTCAAAGTCTCATACAACATCAGTTTCGTCTCTGTTTCCTTTGAGTAACAACAGCCCTTAATAATACTGCACAATCATAAAGTTTAACTAGTAACTCTTTTCTAGGGCTCTATTACACCAACATTTAGCTAGGCTAGCGCTTTGGAATAGGAAGAGAGATACACTCTCCAAAGTACAAAACACACAATAGCATCTTGTGTTAAGGAGTGTCAAATTCCATTTGCAACATCTTTTCCTAGGAAGCCCTTCTTACACAAGGGTCAAACACGAGGTCGCATTGATATTGACAGAGTTACTCATCCTGCTTTGTTGATATCGGTGTAGAGATTGCATGTATTACAGGGATCACTTGGAGGTATAACCACAATGCTGAGTGGAATCCTTTTGAGTTGATTTCGAGCTAGATACCCTGCCCTTGCGTGTGGATCGGACTGTCGACTATCCCCCCAGGCTTTATTGTTGTCGGTGGTAACCTTAGTGGCCTATCTTTCTAGGTTCTTACACGAGGTGATTGTGAAGGGGAAAGTCTTCATGGTACCTGGAATCGACATTGACCAACTCCTTGGAGGGTATACCCACGATTATGTGTAGGAGCTTGCACCAGGGTGTAAGTCTGTTAAGCAGGTCGTCAGCTTAACTTTTCCACCCTAGCCCAGCCCCTTCTCGTCTCATTGTTGCGACGTTGGATTTCATCACCAACTAGTGACTTCAGAATTAGAAGGTTTTGTTTGTTTGGTGTTGCTTCCTAGATTTTGTTTACTAGTGTGTGTTGTTTGTTTACCAAAGTTGAACATACGATTTTCTTCGTAAGTTTGTCACTCGTTTACAATAGCTCCTCCATGTCGTTCACGTAGAATACAGGGTTTATCTCCAAAGCATCTAGAAGGTTCTCAACCCTTACCTACAAGTTCACCTGAGGGCTCTCCTCAGCAAAGTGAAGTCCCAGTCGTCACCGTGCCACAAGTGGAACGAACTGACTCTCTAGAATATTTTTGAATTACCAATACTCGAGAGGACTTTCGACTTCACCCGGATTCTGAGCGAACATTTATGCGACTGAATTCTTTCGGAGACTTAGTTGTTACCTCTTCTGGATCACCGGTTGGACCCTTTCCAGGCATTGAAGGCCAAGATCTTTTTTGGTCTACGGGCGTTTTTCGAAGAGACCTTTTTGGTCCAGGCTCACCTGTGATTTCCGAAATCACCCCACCTATGATTTCCGAAATCTCTAGTCCAGAGATAGTACTGTTTACTGCCACCTCTCACTTTCTTGGTATAGACGTCCCGCAATCTGACCACATCTTGACCATCCCTATAGAAATGGCCCATCATACAGATACTACGAGTGTTCACACTGGGTTTACTGCAGTTAGTCTCTCCCCCATCAGCACACCGCGAACGCCCAGCGTCACCCCAACACTACCACCTAGATACCGTGCATTGAATGCTTCCATTCCCACTCCTACGCACACCCCACCTGGCTCTCCTGGTGGTCCTTCTTCTTTCGGGCACTCTATTCCCAGTTTTTTTCTAGCACTCCCTCAATTTCCTTTTGGAGGACCTCTCTCGTCCTCCACTGGCAGTCTTAATCCTAGTGGAACTATTCCATCATTCACACCAACTTACCAGATTCCCATCGGTGGAAAATTTCACCAAGGTGGTATGACTCAACCCCCTCTCAGCACGCAAATTTCAATTGGAACACAACCCCCAATTGGAATGCTACCCCCAATTGGAACACTACCTTCGATAGGAGGACCGACCCCACCTTATGGACAAAACATACCTCCGTCTTTGGCCCAGTATTGGAATTAGTTGATACAACATCCTCCTCAATCGACTGGGGGGCAGCAGTTTCTAGCTACATCTGTGATACCCCCTAGTATGGGCCAACCATATCCAGGTACGTTCAATCCAATTTGGGGCTCGAATGCTCAAACTCACATCCCTGTTCCAGGATACAATCCCATGAGCTACTATCCTCTCCAACCAACACCGAATCTGCCTGGTTTTTCACATTATATGTAGAATGCTTATGGTCCTACTAATTTACCGACAGGGATTCCTCCCCAAAGCCACCAGTACCCGCAGGTGAATCGACAGTTACCCTTTTTGGCCACTTTGGATCTTCTGGATTTGTCAAGGATTTTAAATGATCCAATTCGTCACTCTCCCCAATGGCCTGCTATACCAGCCAAGCTACCATCGAACATTCCTAAATTCGACGGCAAAGTGGGAGAGGACCCGAACAATCACGTTATGACTTTTCACCTCTGGTGTTCATCCAACTCGTTGATGGATTACTCTATTCGTTTATGTCTTTTTCAACGAACCCTCACAGGTTCTATTGCGAAGTGGTATATAGAATTACCATGAGGTTTTTTCTCTGACTTTAACACTCTAGCTATGGCTTCCCTCACACACTACCAGTTACCGATACGTTATGAGATGGGGACCTATATTTTGAGTTCTTTAAAACAAAACAAAGCCACTCATATATCCGATCACATTCATGAGTGGCGACGGAGACGACGTCTCATTAAACTGGAACTCCCCAATCAGTTACTAGCAGAGTGGTTCACCAAATCATTTGTGAGTGAAATTGGTCATGACATCACCATGGGTGGAGTCATCATGGAAGAGTAGGCCATAAGTCATGCTCAATACCTTGACCTTGTTTATTCACAAACGGGTACCCTTTACAACTTACTACCTGACATACCTCGTTCTTCCACTTCCGCCACTTCAACTACTCCAGCT
Source organism: Picea glauca (assembly GCA_000966675.3). Taxonomy (NCBI): domain Eukaryota; kingdom Viridiplantae; phylum Streptophyta; class Pinopsida; order Pinales; family Pinaceae; genus Picea; species Picea glauca. The sequence continues at coordinate 728,938 of JZKD02S1608350.1, forward strand.
GCTTCGCATGCAACCGATGGTGTGATTGGCACTTTCCAGGACCAACCGCATTCCGCCTCAAGCGCAAACCCGCTTCTTCTAATGTTCAAAATGCTTCGTCTCCTACCCCTCCCACCGGCAAGACTTCTGAGGTAAATGCAGTTCAATCTACCCCAGCCGGTAAAAAAAATTCCAAAAAGGGAAGGGGTAAGAATAAGGAGGACAAAAATACTTCTCAAGCAGAGCGAACCAAAACTACACCTGTTGATGATCGGGATAATCACAAACCTCGATACTCTTTCCTTATCTGTGGTGATGATCACTACATGAAGGATTGTCCACGACGTGCCGAGGTCACTAAATTCCTTCAAGGATCTCCAAAACCACCTGCTCCAGTCGTTTTGTCCCATCCCTTCCGGTCTCAACAATAGGCTCAGTTGGTCATTCATGACCAACCCTCATCTTCTACTACGTCCTATGTATTGATGTGTACTGGAGATTCAAAGCAGAGTGATGTTTCCCTCACTACTCGAGCCAAATATTATTCTCCCTCTAAAGAGAAGGTTGATGATCTACCTCCTTCATTGGTACAACCCTCTCTCACGACTCCACCTACAAATGGTCCTCTTCATCTCGAATGACCGAGCCTCGACACAGTTCTTCGACCCCCCCCAAAGGGTGTCATTCGGAAATCGGCTTTTAATCCTCATGCTCGTGCTACCTAGAACTATAGCATTGTTGAAGATCTAGCCCAAGCACCTTCTGTGATGTAAGCCCTCGAAGTCCTTCAAAGTTGTCCTATGCAACGGAAGGCACTGTTGAAAGCTATCGGTGGAATCGACCTGACGGATACGAATTTAATAATTTTTGACTTGGAAGATCACATTCCACGGTTACCCCCTCAACTCGTGTTCCAGATCCAAGTGATTGTCTCTGACAAAAACATTTGTTGAACCATTATTGATGAGCGTGCCTCAACATGTGTCATGTCTCTTGCTTGCTGGAAAGCCATTGGCTCTCCTTCTTTGAATGAATCCCATAACACTCTTAAAGCCTTCAACGGCTCTGGTTTTAAGCCCTATGGTGTTCTTCCTTCGTTGCCCATCATGTTAGAAGGAAAAATGGTCCAAGTCAAAGTGGAAGTCTTTGACACTCCCCTTGATTACAATCTTCTACTTGGTCGCAGCTAGATCGATTCCATGTGCACAATTGTGTCGACCCTTTTCCGTGTGGTACGTTTCCCACATCAAGGAAAGGTCATCATTGTCGACCAACTAGCCTTATTTTATTCCGATACCCGTACTAGCAACGTACCATTCATCGCTAAAACCCCACCCGGTTATGAGAATGTCGGTGTAGGCCTTCTAAAAGACTCTTCGTTAATGGGTACTTTCCCCATTCCACCGCCCGATGTTCCACGCTTGTTTGTTTCTTCAATCAACATGATCTCCACCTCGATTCACGAACTTCCTGTGTCTCATGACCCCTGTATAGTACCTGACCCTAGAGATCATCTTCGTTATGGCGATGAAATGCAGTTAAGCCTGGTCGAATCCGCCTATTAGGCCATTCAATCGGCAACGCATTCTACCCCCTCTCTTGGTGAGTTATATCCATATCCTTTCCGTGTCATTTTTCCCATGGACGAGATGATCATGTCTGTCATGGAAGACACCCCTTGGGATGATGGACATCATCGTTCCATCCTCTTTCTGGAGCCACATACCATTGAGAAATATTAATATATCTCGACCCCGTCGACCGTTGTCATCATCTCAACCATTCCCAAGTCCGTACACAATGTGTTTTCTCAAGGGAACTTAAGCAAAATCTTGCCTACTATTCCCCTTGACATATCCATCAAACCTGGGATTGTCGAAAATGTCCATATCAGAGCTTCGTGTTCCTCTAACGAAATCATCACCTATACATCCCTTTTCAAAGAGTTTTGTGACATCTTCGCCTAGATCTATGAAGAAATGCCAGGTATCGACCCTGAGATTGTGATACATGAGATCAAGACATACCCCGATGCTAAACCCGTCCGACAACGCCTTCGTCCAGTTCACCCACGTAAAGTGGCTGCTATCAAGATCGAAGTCGATAAACTTCTTAAATACGGCTTTATTTATCTGGTGGCTCTCACAGACTAGGTTTCCAATCTTGTCCCGATCGACAAGAAATAGGGCACAATTCATGTATGCATTGATTATAGGGATATCAACAAAGCTTGTCCCAAAGACAACTTTCCTGCCCCCTTCGTCGATCAGATTGTCGACGATTGCACGGGAAGTGAAATATTTTCTCTGATGGATGGTTTCTCTGGGTATAATCATATCAACATTGTTCTCGAGGATCAACATAAGACTGCTTTTATTTGTCCTTGGGGTACTTTTGCTTATCGGAAACTCCCTTTTGGTCTCAAGAACGTTGGTGCAACTTTTCAATGCGCTATGTCTTATGCTTTCCATGATATCAAGCACATCGTCCAACCATATCTGGACGATTTACCCGCTCACTCAATGCGCCGAGTCGATCATGCAACCCACCTCCGAGCCATTTTCGTCCGCTGTCGGTTCTACCGTATACGTTTGAATCCTCATAAGTGTGTTTTTTGTGTGGAATCTGGTCGACTTCTAGGTTTTATCGTTTCGCGTCAAGGGATCCGGGTGGATCCTTTAAAGGTTGAGGCGATCCTTAATCTCCCTCCTCCTTCTACACTTCTCCAGTTACAAAGTTTGCAGGGGAAAGCAAACTTTCTTCATTGTTTTATCCCAAATTATGCCGAGATAACTCGTGGATTTACGCGGCTCTTAAAAAAGGGTTCAGAGTTCATCTGGGATGCCATCGCCCACAATGATTTTGAATCTTTGAAATTGTCCCTAATGCGTGCTCCGCTTCTCTTTCCCCCTGATTACAGTCGTGATTATTTCCTCTACATTGCTTCCTCGAATTACACCATTGGTATGGTTCTCGTCCAAGAGGATGATGCTAACAATGAACATGTTATGTACTACTTGATTCAAAGTCTAACGCCTACCGAAATCAAGTATTTACATGTCGAAAAGCTGGCCTTGGCTGCCGTTCAAGTCGTCCAACGCTTCCGGCACTATATCCTCTCGTGCAAGACTACAGTGATTTCCAGCTGCAACCCTATGCAACACATTCTCACACGTCAATTGCTAGGGGGCAAATAATCCAAATGGATTGTGATACTCCAGGAGTTTGACTTTGAATTTAGAATGCGCCAAGTCTAAGAAGTCCTTAGTATTTGCTGAGTTGATATGCGACTTTCCCTATTCTGAAACGAAAAATGTAGCAGCTGATTCATTACCTGATGAATCTCTTTTCCTTATTAGCACTGATGATGTTTGGTATGGTGATATCATTATATATCTCCAAACCCAGACTTTCCGACCAACTTTGTCTAGTACTGACGGACGTCGAATACACTACCAAGCCCGTCAATATATTATCCTCGGGGATACTCTTTATCGTCGGGGGATTGACTCTGTTTTTCAACGCTGCCTAACGTTAGATGAAGCTGAGAAAGCTCTGAATGACTGCCATTCTGAAGCCTATGGTGGTCACATGTCTGGGTATGCTACTACCCAGAAGATCTTATGAGTAGGGTATTTTTGGCCTTCTTTATTTAAAGATTGCATAATCATCGTTCAAAAATGCCATGCTTGCCAGACCTATAATCAGAAGATATAGTCACATCCCGCTCCTCTTCACCCTGTGGTCTCCATTGGTCCCTTTGCAAAATGGAGCATTGATTTCATGACATGTCACCCTCAATCGGCTAGGGGGCATGGATACATTATTGTAGCTGTTGATTACTTTACGAAATGGGCTGAGGCGATGCCGACATTTGACAACACTGGAAAGACCGCAACATTATTCATTTTTAATCATGTCATAGCTCATTTTGGTGTTCCCCAAGCTATCGTCACTGATCATGGTAGCCACTTTAGAAACTTCATGATGTCTGAACTTACTAAAAATTTAGGTCTTCGCCATGATAACTCAACACCCTATTACCCACAAACCAACGGCCAGGTTGAAGCAATTAACAAAGTTTTCATAACTATGCTCCGACGAATGATAGGGATTCACAAAACAAGTTGGCACACAATGTTTTTTTCGGAATTGTGGGCTTACCAGACATCCATCAAGTCTGCTATTGGGTTTACACCTTTCTGGTTAGTCTATGGTTTGGAAGCCATTCTCGCGATTGAATGTGAGATACCCTCTTTAAAACTAGTTGTTGAACTCCTACCAAACACTTATGTTGAGGAAGAACGTCTATTGTATCTTATGCGATTAGACGAAACTCAATGCGATGCTACTCTAGTCATAGAAGCTTAGAAAAAACGTGTCAAGGCCCAATACGAAAAACATGTCAAGCCTCGCATTTTCTTCGAAGGAGATCTCGTTTTCCTCTATGAACAAGATCGAGATATGCTAGGAGCTGGAAAATTCGAAGCCATGTCGCAAGGTCCTTATATCATTCAACGCGTTTTGGAAAAAGGAGCTTATGAGTTAGTAGATTACGATGGTATCCATTTGAGTGAACCCAGGAATGGGTTGTACTTGAAGAAGTACTATGCATAAAATCATCTGTGCATGAGTACTTGTATTTTTCTTGTATCATACTTCTTGTGTGTTACTGTAGCTTGTTTTTGTTGTTATCTTCTCTCTACCCTTATGTGACATTGTGCTTGATTTCCAGATGTCGGAGTCTTCGCTACCCTATATTGGCTTCACTGATGGTGCTAGACGTAGTACTCAGAACCTTGCTTCCGCTGCATGGGAAATTTACACCCCTGCAAACTAACTTGTCTCCTTACGAGGTGTGTGTCTCGGTCGTGCGACCAACAATATTGCAGAGTATAGTGCTGTTATCAAATTATCGATTGGTGCTATCTCGCTTGGAATCCGTCATTTGGTTTTGCGACTCGATTCGCAGCTTGTAGTACTACAGTTAAGTAATGTCTATACTATTCGAAGTCCTACTTTGTTACGGGTGTATTTGCGAATTCGCCTCTTGTAATGTTATTTTGATTATATTGAATATCAACATATTCCTAGATTTCTAAATACATTAACTGATGCATTGGCTAACTATGTATTAGACAAACATTTGGATCATTTATAAATCAATCACATCAATTTTCACACAACACAAGATAAACCGGTAGAAGTCGTCTGTATATATAACGATCAAAAGAGTTTTTTACAAAAAACATTTGTATGAAGACCAAAATGTCAAACTCTTAAGCTCATAGCTTCTACAAAAAGACGTCATGGATGATGTTCACGGTAACATATGACTGCCCGGGAAACCCTACGGAGTAGTCGACCTATGGACTCTGACACTCCTACTGTGTGACGCTGATAACGTCATGGAACCTCTCCAAGAGGCATGTCTGGAATATCTGTTGTCAAACCCTCTAGGTTTTGTTCCACTGCTTGATAATACTCGGCGTCCCATTGTGGCACTGGCACTACCTCTCCTGGTCGCTGAATGGGATAAGTACCAGGAGGTTGGTAAGGTCCCACATCTGTGTCATCAAAAAATGAATTTTGTATTTAGTCTTTGGACGAACATATAAAAACATTTGCATATAATAAAATTCACAAAAACATTTTAAAAATAAAATGTGTACTTCTTACCAAGTTCCCCCCACTGAGCATCCTTGGGCAGGACTAAGTCCGGATCTCCTCGGAAATCCAACCCGGCATAAGCATAATTGTCGACCATCAACATCTGTGGTCGCATCCAGTCGAAGAAGGTATCATCATACTTGTTAATTGGTCCAACTACATGTCGGGCCATGAGATGACACCATCTCAGCATTCTTGGATCCCTGGGAGCTAGTAAATTCCACTCCACCTGTAGCCTCAGTAATGGAACCCTCTCGAGAAAGAAGGACACTAACAAAGACCCGTACCCGAATTTCTTCAGGTTGCCTCGTCTGCATTTGGTCAACTACCTTTTCATGCTACGAAGCACTGCATCTACCTAGTTAAAAACCCGAGGTTCAGTACACTCTATGGCATACTGAAAGTAACTCTGGATCACCATGTGAGGAGTAGAGCTCCCAGCCATATGTGCAATGGTGAATAAAATAGTGCGGAGGGTCAAATCCCGCACTCCCCAAATAGCTACTTTCCCTTTCTTCTTCTCTGCCTCAAGAACATAGTGTAAGCGACAGTACTCACTCATGGGCAGCCCACCACCACCTCTACTACCAGTCAGGCTCACGTGGTACCCACGCCGTGACAATCCAGTCAAGAAGTAAATGTCCTCAATATCTAAGGATAGTGTGTGGACCCCTACATAGAATACTTGTTGATCGGGATCCCACATATGCACAAGGTACTCTAATAACCTGACTTGGGCCCTCATGCTCGGGATACGAAAGTACTTCAGAAGACCACAGTTTCTCAAAGCGGAAATAGTGGGTGGATGATTTCCAGCAATGGCATTATCCTCTTCGTGCTCCCTTTCGCATCATTCCAGAACCATTTTGATGGCCAAATACCTGCATAAGAAGCACAAGAAGAAGATTAATAACTCTATTCATAAATTGGTTTTCTTTCATTGAGCAAAACTTCAAAAAAAAATTATGCTTTGCGGTTCTCACAGGTGCCCTTTAGGCACAGTGTGAGGTTCTCGCAGGCTATTGTGGGCTCACCTGCGAGAATGACCCATTCTCGCAAGTCCCGTGTAGTTCACCTGCGAGAATGGATGAGCGCCATGATAACCCCTAAAACAAACTCAAAATGATAGTTTTTACCAATGAAAATGAAAAATTAAACCATGAAAGAGTAGAGGATAAAGAGCCTACCTCACTGTTGCTGACAGCTCGTCGAATGGATGCTCTTAACTCTCGCAATCTGACGCCGAATTTCGAGGGTAAAAGAGGGGTTTTTGGGCTCAAATAGCGAAAAAGTGAAAATGATATGGTAAAAAGAGTTTTACTTCTTTATATTAACTTTTACCATGTTGTTGAATTTTTATAATTATTTATTTATTAAAACCTAATCCCTAATGTCCTTTTGAGTTTAACTTTTGCAGGCATAATGACTTCGATGTTCAAGTACAAGGATGCAGACATAATTTTTCATTCATCGCATGTTTTGATTGTTTTTTATGGTTTTTGTATAAAACCTCGAGCTTGGTCTTTTTCCGTTCTCACGCTCGAAAATACATGAGAACACGATCGAGCATACTTTTATCACTTTTTTAGGCTCAACAAGGTTATACGAAAAAGGAACCCCCCTGGAGTCCTCTTTAAGCTCTTTTCAGACTCTTTAAACATGAAAAGATAGTCGAGCGACCTTGCTATTTTCACGCTCGATAAAGTATTTGAAGAAAGCGTCTGTTGGGTGATAATTTATCTCTTTTTCGGTCTCATCAGACTACTTTATGAAAAAGGAACTGAGAGAGTTCTCTTTTAAGTGTTTTTCCAGACTCTATAATCATGAAAAACCTTCGAGTTTTCTATCTCTAGACTCGTTAAACAAACATTGACAGACCTGTAATGGGACCGAACCACTCCTTCCTAGGTTTCGTTAAAAATACTCTGAAGGACTTATCCAAAGGATAAGCTTATATCAACAAGCATATGTTATCCTCCTCAAGCTTGTGTAAAAATAAAGAGGTACTCACTAGAAATGGTGGGGGGAAATTTGGAAAAGGGATATGTTCTCATCTTCATATTGATTGGCATTAAGTGTCGCTCTTGAACATGACACCCCCTATTCATTATATTTGAAGCCAGTTTGGGAAATGCATTTGTCTCTCATTCAATTTGCTACAAGGTCATACCCTATGTCATCTTTGAGTCAATGCTGCCAAATCATTGGTCATGTCGTTCATATATCCGAAACCTCTATTGAAGTAAGCCATCTACAATTGTCCATTCTCTCTGTGTCGGCCTTCCCTGTGTCCAGTCCAACTTACATCATACTCTGTTTCACCTTCAAAATCTGTTACTCATTTCATGTCATTGATGGGGGATACATGAAGGCCCTCTTGTGACGGGTTTTGTTCCGTCAACTTCAGCTCATTATCCGGAATCAAGACTTAGAAATTTTTGGTACCTTGGAACCTGCATGCCTCAATGACAAGTTTCCTCGCTTTTGACAGTGGGTTTACATCATTGACCCCTGATCAAAAGATTCCATAGAATGTTTGACTTCAACTCATTCATTCACACTTGATGGATTGTACTAGAGTACCTTGAAATTCATTGACATTAATGGTGATTTCCCTTGCACTTGTTAACGGTTTCATCAATGACTGGTAATCAAGTGGTTTCTGCCATGTTCGACTTCAACACATGTAATCACATGGTTATATTCGTACTTTTGGGCGACGAGATTGAAGACCCTGGATATCATCTCTTTGTCCAGGTTGTGATGGAGTATGTATAATTTGCGACACATAGATCCACTTTGTATGTCTCGTGGCTATGTCGTCTTAATTTGAGTTTTCTCGCATAGCTCCACAGTGTATTCCTGGTGGCTATGCTATATTTTGACGGCATGGATCCACAGTGTATGACTGGTGGCCATGACTTATGTCTATAATGTCATCCGTCTGTGATCTAAGTATGGGAATGCCTACCTCAGAAGTGATATATATGATATTCTGTAGATGCTTGGTTGTTCGCAGGATTCTGATTAGGTGTGCTCCTGGTTTCCGACACACACATGCAGTTTACAAAGTCTTTCGGCTGTCACTGGTTCCGGCCTCATACTTTGGGGGGCATTCTATTACCCATGATTTTGGTCATCATGATGATGTATTGAAATTGGTGTACTAAGGCTCCTCATAAGAACTTTCTCCTGAGAAAAGTGGCATTCATCTCCTCCCAGAAAACTTACTTTTGAAGAGAGTTCATAGGTTGCTAATATCCCAGGGTGCGAGAATGACCCATTCTCGCAGGATGCCTTAAGCTAGGGTGTGAACTTCTTGCACTGTGTTACATAGCTAGGGTGCGAACTTGCTCTAAATCTTGGAAAAATATGAATTCTCGATGGTTCTAGAAGGGAATCTTCTAGAAGAATGAGTTGGCATTCGAATGGTTATCCTTGTACTGGATTCCGTGATATTGTGGGATCATTCTTATCCAAGTAACCATCTCATTATTTCCTATATATTGATGGAATTCTCATGGAAAAGGTTAAGCAAGATTCATTGGAGAATTGGTGAAAGAATTGTGTGAAGGACTTAGCTTGAATAGGAGCTTGGAGACTCTAGCAAGTCTATCAATAGGATTTGATTTTATTCATACAAGGATTGAGCAAGTGTGTGTGTTGGGGCCAAGAGCCATCAAAAGGAATCTTGCAACATCAAGGCGATTAGGTTGTAATATTCTACTTTCAATTAATATGATACAGTGGCATGTCCCTTTCCCATAAAGTCATTCTCACTTTATTGTGTATTTCCTTGATCATACACATAAGTTGACAGTTGAATATATTTGGCTATCTTCACTTTGGTTGGTTTGTGTTGTCTTGGTCTTGACCTCACGAGATCACCAGAGCGAAGCGGGAGCAACAGAGACCCTAGGAAGCGATACAAAGGTATGTTACTTGTTCCTCCCTACTAGCTAATTCAATGGTCAAAACTTAGGGAAAGAGTCATGTCCTGTCCTGTTTTGTTCTAGATCCAAGTGGATGTAGGGAGATATGTTAGTTTTTGCACCTACCGATTAGTCTGATAACAGGCATGTATGATGATTTATTTAGGGAATGTTTTATCAGTTTCCTCAAGGATAAAATTTGAGCCCAAGTCCCAGTGGCTCACACTCAAACTTGTATGGAAACTACCCATTGAGACAAGGAAGCCCAATAGATTTTCTCCACCCAAAAACACAAACCCTCCTTTATTCCTCGCACCCGACCTACCAATCCTACCCCTCCTGCCACTCCTCTCAATATACAGAAACTAACTTGGGAAGAAATGGTTCAACACCAACTCAATGGTCTTTTCTATAATTGTGATGAAAAATATTTTCCAGGGCAAAATTGTAAGGAACAAAACTTTTTATGGCCATTTCTGAGAATTTTGTTGAAGAGGAGATCGAAGTTTCCCAAGTGGAAGAACTACCCTAAACCAATGCCCCAATCCCAGCCTATGATCCAGCAGAAGTTTAACCATTTATTTCACTGCATGCCCTTACTAGCTTCTTTTCTCCCCAAACCCTCAAGCTCATTGGCTACATTAAGAACAAGAAGGTCATAATCCTCATTAACAATGGAAACACACATAATTTTATTCATCATTGCATTTCCCAAAAAATCAATTATTATATCCATGTTGTCAAAAAATTTCAAATGGTGATTTATAATGGAGGTTTAGTGAAATGTGTTGGGCGTTGTGAAAATGTGTGCTTACAAATTAGTCAGTATCAATCGAAATATCATATGTTTTCCATTGAAATGGGTCGTTGTGACATTTTTCTTGATGCTAAATGGTTACGCACTATGGGACCCATCCTTATGGATTTTAACGAATTAACCATGCAATTCCAATAGTAGGGACAATATCATAAGTTCTAAGGAATCAAGACAAGATCCCCTGATATCATATGTTCAGGGAAAAAATCGTCAAAAAGGCCATTCGAGAATTATTTCCCAACTCCATTTCATTCAAGAATTTGAGACAACCTCTGTGCATATTGACCTCCAACCTATCCTATCCAAACACCAAGTCATTTTTTCCACTCCCCATAGAATTCCCCCTTCTCGTGTTGTTCATGATCATTCCATTCCTCTAGCTCTGGGTAGCCTTCTCCCAAATGTTCTCCCTTATCATCATCCCTTTTCCTAGAAGAATGAAATTGAGAAAATTGTTCAAGGATTTCTCAAATCCAATATTATACATCCTAGTATCATCTCCTATTCGTCTCATGTGGTCATGACACTCAATAAAGAAGGAACTTGGAGCATGTACCCCAAATTTCGTGCCCTAAACAAACTCACCATCAAAGACAAATTTTGAATGGACTATACCTTCATATCAGTGCTCAGTACTTTACTAAACATTATATTCATTCTGGATACCACCATATCCACATGAAAGAGGAAGACATTCCCAAGACATTGTTTAAAACTCATGAGGATCACTATGAGTTCTTGGTCATGACCTTTGGTCTGTGTAATTCTCCCTCCACTTTCCAAAGTCTCATGAATCATGTCCTCTATTCATTCCTCTGTCATTTTGTCTTAGTTTTCTTTGATGATATTCTCTTATATAACAAAACTTGGGAATCCCATCTCACCCTTGTGGATCAAGCTCTCCATCTACTCTCTCATCACAAATGTTTCCTCAAAGAGTCTAAATGTGACTTTGGAGCCTCTAAAGTGGAGTACATGGATCATATTGTGAGAAAGGATGGCATACATGTGTATCCTAAGAAAATTGAAGCTATGAAGGATTGGCCTTGACCTAAAACTCTTAATATGTTGTGTGGTTTTCTAGGTTTAACATGGTACTATCGCAAGTTTGTTCGAAATTATGGAAAAAATTATGCATCTCTGACTTCTCTCCTTAAAAATAATGCTTTCACTTGGATTATAGTTGTTGATCAATCCTTCCACACCTTGAAAGAAGCTATGTTCACAACTCCATTATTTTCCCTTCCTGACTTCACAAAGAATTTTTTCCTAGAATGTGATGCTTGAGGGAAAGCATAAGATCCTGATTCTAACCCTGATGAACTATAATGTATTATGTAAATATGACTTAGGCTGGTGAGACGGTAAAGTTGAAAAGGGGCCAGAGTGCCTAGGAAATGTAATACTTCATATACATTAATAAAATACACCATTGACTGCAAGATCGACAAGGACAAAAGAGATAGGGGGCTATGATTTCACGAGAGAGGGGGCTTGAGGGGATAAGTCTTTTTTATTATTATTTTATTTTACCCATAATTTATTTTATGGAGAAAATGGGTTACATGAGCTTCTTGGGAGGGAGGCCATGTGGCTCTTGTCTTCATGTGATTTAAACATCCCTTGGGGGTTGTTTTGGGTCTTCTTCATCTTCTTCCCCTGGTTCGTTTTGTTCCCTTGTTCTTCTTTCCTCTTCACTCACTATTTCTAGTTGGTATGCTCTTGGGCTGAGCATGGAAACAAATGGCACGAAGAGGAGAGCCATTGATGAATGCATGTAATAATTATTGATCAGGAGGGAATGGATGCCTGTGTGCATGAGCTTGATGGAAGTTCAGATAGAATTGTCCATAGATGCAAGTCCTGAGAGTCCTAGCAGGGAGATTCTTAACCAGAAGCACTGGAGCCTTGGAAGGAGATGGACATCCCAAGGGACTGTGTGGCAGAGAAAGGGGTCCATTCTCTTGGGGTTGTGCAAGTTGGGTAGAAGAGAGTTGGTTTACTTGGATTGTTGTGAGTGATGAAAGACATGTGATAGATTGAGTGTTGAGAGGCATGTTAGTTATGAGACTGATGACAGTTCAGATTGAACTATCCACAACTGAGAAACCTTGGAGTTCCATTAGGGTGATTTCCTGAATAATAGCACTGGAGCCTTGGAGAGAAATGGGACAACCTGAGTGACTGCATGGCAAAGAAGGGTGTCTATTTCTTTGGGTGGTGTAGGTTGAGGGGGAAAGAGAGTTGTAAATTTGGGTTTTGTTGTGTGGTTGGGAAACCTGAGAGCTAGTTAGCCAAATGTTGTGTGTTTTAGATTTGGCCTGGTACCCATCCTTGTGGATTCATATCCCTGGCTCGGGGGTGACCTGTTGTTGAGATTAAATGAACAACAATGTCTATGGCTGGGAGGAACGTCCTTGGTCTGTAGCCAATTGGTGAACGTTTACTTGAAATATAAGTGCTCTCTGTGTTTTATGTATATTGTTATTTCGTTGTGTATTTAATTATCTTTGATATATGTATTTTTAATGTTCCTGTATGCTAGCTATTTGTTGTGCATGACACGTTGTTTATCTATTTTATGTTGTGGAATGGATCTTGATTAATGCATGTGGTTATTTCATGCTTGTTTTTGGATTAAATTTTGTTAGCATTCGATATCCATTCAGAGAAATGAGTCTTGGGACTGTAGTGTGCCCCGCCTATTGGTGGTTGGGTCTGTTGTATAATGTTTAAGTGGTGTAGCTCAGCCGGTGGGTGGCTGGGTATGTTATAGTTTGGTATCAGAGATTTTGGTTGAAACATCGAGCTGGTATGGGTCGGGTATGTTGGTCAAAGTCTCGTGGTTAAGATTGAATTATGACCTTGAAGTCAAAAATCTCAGGAGAAATGGTGTTGCATATTTCACGTAGGAACTAGAACGTCAGAGATCCTTTGTAAGGGATCGAATGATCGTGACTGTCCCTTTCAAATTCGGGAGAGATCACCATTGTGGGATCAAGAGAGATTAGGGATCGTTGGATTAGAGGACAGGTGAACAAGGGCCATCCAATGAAGACGAAGCAGAGGTTAAGTCACAACTGTCATATCTCATTGGAGAGAAATCGACAGTGGGGAGGCATTGCGGGGATCTGGAAGAAAATTAAAGTTTTTGCAAGTTGTGACCTTGCAATCACTTAGGATCATTGATCTTGCTAGATCAACAAATCAACGGTGGATATCAATCCCACTACGAATGAGCATCTTCGCTTTGCGGAGATCGAAAATAAAATTAAACTGTGAGCAAGTTGAGTCTCTGCAATCACTCGTGGTTGTTTATCTTCAAGAAAGGGACACATGTCAATAGATTATTTAGTTCGAGAATTCGGAGCTTGAGAGAATTGGAGTGTTCTAGTGTGGAAACTCCTAAAGCCCAAAGTTCTGAAGCCCAAAGAGTCAAAGTGGTGGAGCATGATGATGTCACCTGGAGGTGATGTGGACCCCGGAAGGTTAAGCAGTTCATAAATTTGGAGTTCGGGAGATTGAGGAATCCAAGTGTAAAATCTTCCGAAGCCCAAAATTCTGAAGTGACGTGGCTTGTGGACGTCGCCTGGGATGACATGGACACATGGGATGTGTGCCACGTGTCAGTGAGTTTTGAACCTATGGAATATTGAAATTTCAGTTAGAACATGACATGTGTCACCCGCCTGATTAGGCCATGTGTCTACTTCTAGTATTTCACCGCGTGGTGACCAATCATGCAGTTCGGAGATTGGGCAATCCAAGGGAAAAATATGTGACAGTTTGTGTTGAGTCGAGAACTCCAAAAGGCTCGAAGGTTTGAATACATATCGACCGTTGATCCCATAAGACACACAGAAGTAGATCTTGTAGTCCAGAGACTTGGTACTCTAGGGGTTTCCAGGTTTCTACCAGTGAAATGTGTCTAAGCCCGAAGTCACGAAGGCATGCAGGTCATCGATCTAAGATCCCTTCGAGACCTTTCTCAACCATTAGATCAAGCAGTGGAAGGATGATGTAAGCATTTCAAAAGATATCACTCCGAGGAGTTGAGTGACTCAAGATATGAAATGTCCCAGAGTCTCGAAGTAGCAATTTCACACAGTCCATTGATCTAAGACCCTCTAGGATTTCTTGTGACCATTGGATCCAGTATAGGGAGAAGAGGTAAGTACTTCAGAGGATTTCCACTCCGGGGAAGTGGAAGACTCGGAAATGGAAATACCCTAGAGCTCCGAATTTTCAAATTGCTTGAGAGTCATTTGTCTCAACGCTTGATTAAGTTGTATCCGTTGATCTCGTTGAAGCCTCCAGATGAGGGTGGGACCATCCATTCGACGAAAGATTAAATATCGACCGTCCATTTTTGCTAGTGTAGTTATTAAACGATTCGGTGAAGTGCAACTTTGGAGGAAAATGAAACTTGAACGGGGAAAACAGACGAAGGCCAAAGTCCGGAGGACTTGGTCCCAGCGCTGGTCTCATGCTAAGGTAAAAAGGGCCTGGAAGTAAACCAACCCTCGGAATTGGTGTTCACGCAAGCTCCTGTGTAGAAAAACACAAAACTAGGTGCTAAAGGGTGATTATTCCCATGGTTTTGAGTCGTGGTCACATGGAAGTTGGTTTGAAGGAAGCACCTTTGGAGTTCTCGATTTTCTATATCAGCTAAGGGGGATGAAAGTGATTTTTCAGGGATCCCTAACTTTCATCTCTGATATCCGATTGGGGCAAGAGTACAGTCGTTGGAAAGATTATTCAAATAATTTAGAGGAAAATAACAGGGATATGTTATAATATGAATATTGATATAATTTTTCTTCGTGAATTAAATAGAAAAGGTACCTGTAAATTTAATTGACAATTTTTGTATGATATGTATAGTTCTAAAAAGATGGTTGCTTGTAGTTTTGTCAGGATTAGAGGTATAACCAGATCAATTCAAGAATAGGATTAGATGTTAGGGTCATGGAGGCATGTCATTTCTTACAGAAGTGGGAAAGAATGACCAAGTGGAACGTGGCTGGAAAAGTGTTCAAACCCAGGGGACCACAGTGCACATGAGAAGAACAGGAGCACACAAGGAAGCAAGGATCTGAAGGAGTTCAAGGACAACCAACTACAACATAAATAGATAAATAAATAAGTGAATTGAAACAGAAATGCACTAGACTGCATGAGTCATACAATGAAGTTAAAATGCATAAGAATTAGTAGGCATGATGACAGTAAATGCTTGGTGCATATGGATGTGTAATTTTTCATATGTACATGCTTGGATATGCATATAACATGATGGTGAAGTTAGAAAAGTCTATTATTATGAAATAATGTTTGAGTATGACTAATGATGGATTATGTATTTAGGAAAACTGATATACCAGGGTTAAAGATGTGGATGTTGTTGTTGCTTGTGAATTCCATCTAGATGAAGGCCCATGAGGGTGGAAGGAATGGTGATCAAAATGATGAAGGAGGAAGTTTGTGAGCCTCTACAAATATCAGTTGGTCAAATAGCAACAGGTAGGTTGATAACAACTAGACAGGTATTGTTGGATTACTGAGAGGGGGGGTGAATCAATAATAGAGAAATAAAATCCTTTTTAACCATATAATGCAAGTGTTATATCAATGTAGTATTATCATCCAATAATTGCAGAGTAAATAAACAATGAAAAAATGAGCAATCATACACATACACAGTACACTAGTTTTTTTACGTGGAAACCCAAAGCGGGAAAAAACCACAGAATGTTTTTTCTTATATGTCTTGAATAATTACATTCATTGGAAGCATCAACTTCCTTTGTTTTCCAGCTACAACTATAAGGAGGCTCCAACCCCCTAGTTTCTCATGCTACAACCTAAGGGAAGCTCCAACTCACCAATTCTATGGTTACAACCAGAAGGAGGCTACAACCCCCTAAGTTCTCTGACTACAACCGAAAGGTGGCTACAACCAACTGTCCTTGCCCCGTCCAACCACCCTGAAATATAAATGCCAAATGTAGACAACTTGTCACTTCCATTTAATTAACCACTGCCACTATCAACTTGTCACTATCAACCAGTACCAATAACATGTAACAACCTATACCAATCAACCTGCACCAACATGTACCATGCATCAACCTTGACTCATCAATATGTACCAACATCATCAACTAAACACCTCAGGTATGTGCCAACTCATCAGCTATACAACTCATGTATGTTCCAACTCATCAAATATACACCTCATGTATGTGCCAACTCATTAACTACTTGTCTCAACCATGTACCCAACATGTACCTCAACCATATACCAAAGACATACACTAATATAACCATCAAAAGTTATCTAACAATTCATCACTCTATCCACAAACCAAATACCATAAACCCTTACATCAAACCATGTGCCACAACCTCACTGTTATGTAGCCTCAAGCTAAACCAACAACTTCATCAACACATCACAACCAAAAGACCAATACCCATATGCCAAATACCAACAACAAAATACCAATTGTATCCCTCAACAAATCTGATATATGCAGCAATACTAAACATCTAATACCATCTCAGGAGATAAACCCTAGATCGAAAAACATACCTCAAACAAGATGTTCCATATCTCTCATAAATAGACCCCAACCATGTTGTTGCCATGATTTTTCTACCACACATTTTCTGCTGCGATTTTTCTGCCACACTTTTTCTGCTTCGATTTTTCTGCCGTGATTTTTTTGCTGCACTTTTTCTGCCACAATTTCTGCAGCATTATTTTTGCCATGATTTTTCTGTCGTGATTTTTCTCTCGCACTTTTTCTACCACAGTTTTCCTGCTGCACATTTTTTGCTGCAGTTTTCCTGCCGCACTTTTTCTGCTACAAATTTTCTCTATCAATAATACCTGCCCAATATCCTTTCACAATAATAGATATTCAATGATATTCAAGTGTGTTTAAATGAGAGAGATTTTCCTCTTATTTATACTTTCATGTAGAATTACACTTTCCTTATTTTAGGGAGATCTCCATTTACTTTATTATTTAAATAATTTCTTTTGCAAACACTTGACTTTTGGGGGCTTCTATACGACTCATGAGGGTTCTTCAACTTCATATGTCCATAACTCTCTAACCGTGAGGAGTTATGTGATGTTCCACATACCACTGGAAATGGCATGACAAGCACTATCCATCTAGGATAGTTTCACTGACAAATTCACTGAACTTTATCTCATTATTCCACAATTAAGCATGGGTTCTCTAACCATACTTCTAGGATAACTCAATCCCCAAAGAATCTTCCTGTGAGGGCTTTCACTATAAGGGGACCACTTTTTATTTCATCCATTTGTACTTCTTATCAATCATGACAAGACAATAATGAGTCATCTTTACATCATACAAACATGGGTCCATTACCCAAACCTGTGTGCTACTGTGCTTTCTTCAAGGGTTGTCATCAATGACAACCGACCTTAATCAACAATCTCCCCCTTTGGCATTGATGGAAACACTCTGATGCAATATTGAAATCATATCACTCATGCTCCCCCTGGAACTGTGCCTCTATCCTCTACATCTCTGTGACCATTGCTCCCCCTCGAACCATGCCTCTTTCCTCTGCATGTAATAAATATCTCCCCCTTTGTCATCAATGGAAAAGGTATATTTCCATCTGGGGCTTCTCCCCCTGACTGAACTGTCCTCTTTATGGCGATTCCTCGTGTACATATAAGAAGTATAAGATAAGAATTCAAAAGCATTCATTTTGGAGTAGAAATAACTCCGAGTCTCTAGTGAAGATACTCAAAGGCTTCTCGTGGAAGTGGTTTTGTAAATATGTCTGCCACTTGTTCTTTTGTGCCCACATACTCAACTCTGATGTACTTTTCTGCAATCTATTCCCATAGAAAGTGATACTTTATTGGAATGTTCTTTGTCTTGGAGTGCATCACCGGGTATTTTGAGATACCGATGGTGCTTGTATTATCACAATAGATTGGAATGGGCTCATCATACTCAACCTATATATCTGTTAGAGTTTGTTTCATCCAAAGAACCTGTGTACAACATGTTGCTGCTGCAATATACTCTGCCTCGATTGTAGATAAAGATATTGATGATTGTTTCTTGCTTAGCCATGATACTAAACACTCACCTAATTAGAACGTTGCTCCATAGGTTCTTAGATGATCATAAATAAAACCTTTCCAATCTGCATCTGTGTAGGCAATAAGTGATAGATCATTTCTTTTTGGATACCATAATCCAAACTCTTATGTTCCTTTGATATATCTGAAAATCCTCTTCACTGCTAATACATGTGATTCTTTTGGTGTTGCTTGAAATCGTGCCACCTGTCCAACTACCTACATTACATATGGTCTGGATGTTGTCACACATAGTAGGCTACCAATCATTGAACTATATTTCCTCTAATATGTAGACTTTGAATCATCATATTTTCTTAACTTGCAGCTGGTTTGCATGGGAGTGATAACAGGTTTGCAATCTTCCATTCTGAACCTCTTTATCATTTTTCTGATATACTTGTTTTTATAAATAAAAATTCCTTGGTGGCTTTGACGTATCTGAAGTCCTAGAAAGAAGGATAGTTCTCCAAGTAATGACATTTCAAATTCATTCTGGATATCCTTTGCAAATTTCTGGCTTAACCTGTCATTACCACTACCAAAAATAATATCATCAACATAAACTTCAATTAATAAAATACTATCTTGAATTACCTTGATGTAGAGGTTGTTGTATGCACTTCCTTTTCTGAACCTTGCCTGTTGTAGATATTCATCGAGTCTAGAGTACCATGCTCTAGGAGCTTGTTCTAGACCATACAAGGCCTTCTTTAATTTACACACATAATCTACATTCTCTAACAACTGAAATCCTTCCGTTTCTTCAATGTAGACTTCTTCTTCATGTTCCCCATTCAGAAAAGTTAATTTTACATCCATCTAATACACTTTAATAATTTTGGAGCATGCATAAGCTAAAAGCAATCAGATTTCTTCCATTATGGCAACTGGGGAAAATGTCTCTTCAAAGTCGATTCCTTCAACCTTTTCATATCCTTTACATACCAATCTAACTTTGGTCCTTGTAACCTTTCCATATTCATTCAATTTATTCTTGTATACCGAATTTGTGCCAATCACATTCTTATCCTTTGGTCTTGGAACCAATTCCCAAGTATCATTTTTCTCTATTTTATCCAATTCTTCATCCATGGCCTTATTCCAAAATTCATCCTTGCTGGCCTCTTCAAAATAGGTTGGTTCAATCATAGATGAGAGTGATAGGTGCATTTGTTCTGGTGAACGAATTCTTCTTCTATAATCAACTCTTGCATCTTTGTTTCCAATAATATGATCTAAAGGATGATTCTTCTGTACTCATCTGCTAGGTTTCTTTGGAGGAACTTGTTGAACTTGCTCTTTTGATTCTGTTGGATCTTCTTCATCTTCCCGTTCTACTTCCTTTTCATCTTTTTCTTCTTCTTCGTAAACTTTTCCATTAATTAATTTTCTTCTTCCTTTAATTACTGTCTACCTATTTCATCAATTGTTACGTTGATGCTTTCCACAAATTTGTTCAATGTCTGGTTGTAACACTTATATGATTTACTTTTACTTGAGTAACCAACAAGTACTCCTTTTTCCACATGAGAGTCAAACTTTCCCATTCTGCCATCTTCTCTTTTGATGTAGCATTTGCTCCCAAAAACTCTAAAGTGCTTCACATTTGTTAGTCTTCCTTTCCATAGCTCGTAGGGAGTTTTGTCAGTGTTGTTTCTGAGAATTAATTTGTTTTGAATGTGAATTGTTGTATGCACTTCCTACGTCCAAAAAATATATGTTAATTTGGAATCCATTAGCATTGTTTGAGCCATTTCCTGTATTTTCTTGTTCTTTCTTTCAACAACTCCATTCTGTTGAGGTGTCCTAGCAATGAAGAATTGTCTTTTTATTCAATGACTACTGTAGTATTCCATAAATTCCTTTGAAGTGAACTCTCCTCCATTATCAGATCTCAAGCATTTGATTTTTGAATCCATTCATTTTCAACCATTTCCTTGTAGATCTTGAAGTTTTATTGACTTATTCTTGAGAAGGCAAACTGCAATCATTCTTGTATAATCATCAACTAATAACATAAAGTATTTCTCACCTTTTAAACCCTTTGTTGTAGTTGGTCCAACTAAATCAGTATGCAAAATTTCCAGTGGTATTGACGTTGAATATTCCTTTGATTTGAATTTGGTCTTTGTTTTCTTTCCTTGTTGATAATGCTTGCATAAAGTGTTGGTTGGTTTTGTGATCTGGGGCATTTCTCTGACTACTTCTCTTTTGTTGATTTTGACAAGATTGTCAAAATGTATGTGGCCCATTCTTCTATGCCATAGCCAACTTTCATCTTCCTTTCGTAGACAACATTTTTCATTTCCAATTTCACTTAACAAATATATGTTGCTTGAAGTTCTTGTAGTTGTAGCAATCAATTTTCCCAAACCTTCTTTTCTTATCTCTCACTTTTGTGAATCGAAAGTAATGTTATGAACTTGGTCACGCATTTGACTCACACTTAGAAGATTATGTTTCATATCTTCTACTAGTAGAACATTTTGTTCCTTTGTATTCTTGTTCCCAATTCTGACCATGCCTTATGATTTTAGTTGAATCATTATGTCTGAAGGAGACTTGTCCATCTCTTTCCTTTCTTAAAGTAAGAAACTTGTCTCTATCACCTGTCATGTGTTTTGAAAAGCCACTGTCAACATACCAACCATGTTTCTTATACTCATCTTTTAGAGCGAGTGTGCATTCTTCTTTGCTATACTGATTCTGCTTTCTTATCCATGTCCTTTTCTGAGGTTCTTGTATGTGATTGTTGTTATTCTATTGCAGTTCTCTAGGAGGGATTTCCATTCTGCAATCTTTGGCCATGTGTCCAAAGTTGTTACATCTGTAACATTCCACTTGAGTTCTCAAGGATTCAAACCTGTTGTAACTTCTTTTATGTGTTTCACTAGGCCTTCTTGGATAACCCTTTTGTGTATGACTTTCAAAGTTGTTTATGTTCCTATTGTTAGCTTCGTAATTCACAACTTTATGTCCAAAATTATTACATACATAACATAAACCAAAAAAGATAATTTGATACCTGGGAGTTGAAGATCTTCTAAAAGGAGTTACTCTTATGAATTCTTCTTCTTCCTGAGGCCTATCTACCGGTTGTTGATTTTGAAATCTGAATCTTCTCGGTGGAGGAGTGTCCATGTAATCTTCCTTGTATATATTCCTATCCCCTTTGATTGTTTTGTATATCTTTTTGGATATGTTTCTTGCTCTGTTGTTTTGGAGCTTGATCCCTTTTCTGTCTGATTGTATCCAATTTCGGACTTGTCATGATGAGGTTTTTGACTGTTGATAATGTCATCCAAAACTTTTGAGTTGTTCTGCATATTTTTCTTTTGAATATCCTTTCTTAATGTGACAATCTCTGCTTCCAAATTTCCAATGATATTGTTTTTTTATTCTAGCTATTCTTTGAGTGTTTATTCAATTATTTTATCTTCTTCTATTTGAACCTTCAAATTTGTGATCATTTGTTCTAGTTCTTGAGTGTCTTCTTTCTTGTATAGTTCCTCTTGTAGTTTCTTGTTTTTCTTCTTTTCTCTTCTGATAACTTCTATGGAACACATCAATTCTTCTCGGTAGTCAACTTCTGCCTCTTCATATTCTTCTTCAGCTTCTTCATATTCTTCTTTGGAGTATTCTTTATTAGAGTCTTCTACTGCCATGAATAAAACTCTTTCTATCTCACTGCCACTAACTTCATCTTCATCTAATGATGAGATGTCTTCTTTGGTGCATAAGCGTTTCTTGAAAATTTTCTTTGTGGTTCTTTTTCCTTTATATGTTTGTTTTCTATTTGAGTAACCTTCATCATTTCTCTTTTTCTTATGAGGAAATTTGTTAGAAAAATGACCAAAACCATCACAATTAAAACAAATCAAAGGAATCTTACCTCTATACCTGTCGTTGGTTCCTTTGTTCAATATTTTGACAAAGTTGGCCACTTCTTCATCATCTTCTGAGACGCCATTGTTGCTGCTAAGTTCTTTTTCTTTTTTCTTTGACTTTTTGGATGCTTTGAAGACTTCTTCTTTTGTATCTAGATTTTCTTGTTCATTTCTGATTTCATATGCTATGAATATTCCATGTTATTCATCCATGCTTATTGAGTTCATATCTTCTCTTTCTTTTAGTGTTGATATCTTAGGGTCAAATTTCATAGGAAGAGATCTTAGTACCTTTACAACAATTATAGATTCTTTGATTTCTTCTCCCAATCATATGATTGCATTTACTTTTTCATCAAATTGTAAAAACTAAGATGCAATATTATCATCTTCCTTCATCTTAAGTTGTTCAAACTGACCTTTGTAAGTTTGAATCTTTGTTGCTTTAACTTTTGAATCTCCTTCATAAATATTTCAAAGTTTGTCCCAAATCTCTTTAGCGGATTTACAATGTGAAACTTTGGTGAATACCATTTCACTAAGACCATTTAGAAGTACATTTGTGTCTTTGGAATTATTCTGACTGACTTTCATTGCTTTGTCATTTGTTGATGGAATTGCTCGTACAATGTATCCTTCTACAATTGATTGAAAAATTTCAAATTCTTGTGCCTGTATATATCTCTTCATCCTTATGCTCCAAAATCCATACTTTTGTCCATCAAACTGTGGTATTCTATTTTTATACAAGTTGTTTCTCTCCATGATCTTCCTTTTAGTGGTTAAATTGATTTATGAAGGAACCCGCTTTGATACCAATTGTTGGATTACTGAGAGGGGGAGGGGGTGAATCAATAATAGAGAAATAAATCATTTTTAACCATATAATGCAAGTGTTATATCAATGTAGAATTATCATCCAATAATTGCAGAGTAAATAAACAATGAACAAATGAGCAATCATACACATACATAGTACACCAGTGTTTTTACGTGGAAACCCAAAGAAGAAGAAAACCATAGAATGTGTTTTCTTATATGTCTTGAATAATTACATTCATTGGAAGAACCAACTTCCTTTGCTTTCTAGCTGCAACTGGAAGGAGGCTCCAACCCCCTAGTTTCTCAGGCTACAACCTGAGGTAAGAACCAACTCCCCAATTCTCTGGCTACAACCAGAAGGAGGCTACAACCCCCTAAGTTCTCTAACTACAAGCAAAAGGTGGCTACAACCACTTTTCATTGCCCCATCCAACTGCCCTGAAATATAAATGCCAAATGTAGACAACATGTCACTGTCACTGAATCAACCACTTCCACTATCAACCTATCATTCTCAACCTGTACCAATAACCTGTAACAACCTGTGCCAATCAACCTGCACCAACATGTACCATGCATCAACCATGCATCAACCTTGACTCATCAAGATGTACCAACATCATCAACTATACACCTCATGTATGTGCGAACTTATCAACTACTTGTATCAACCATGTACCCAACATGTACCTCAACCATATACCAAAGACATACACTAATACAACCATCAAAAGTTATCTAACAATTCATCACTCTATCCATAAACGAAATACCATAAAACCTTACATCAAACCATGTGCCACAACCTCATTGTTATGTAGCCTCAAGCTAAACCAACAACTTTATCAAAACATCAAAACCAAAAGACCAATACCCATATGCCAAATACCAACAACAAAATACCAACTATATCCCTCAACAAATCTGATATATGCAGCAATATTGAACATCCAATACCATCTCAAGAGCTAAACCCTAGCTCACAAAACATACCACAAACAAGATGTCCCATATCTCTCAAAAATAGTCCCCAACCACGCTGTTGCCGCAATTTTTCTTTCGCACTTTTTCTGTCACAATTTTTCTACTGCACTTTTTTTGCTGCACTTTTTCTGCTGCGATTTTTCTGTCATACTTTTTCTGTCGTGATTTTTCTGCCACGATTTTTCTATCACACTTTTTCTGCCACACTTTTTGTACCGCGGTTTTCCTTCCGCACTTTTTCCACCATAGTTTTCCTTCCACACCTTTTCTTCCACACTTTTCCTGCCACACATTTTCTACTGCAAATTTTCTCTATCAATAATACCTGCTCAAATAACCTTTCACAAAAATAGATATTCAATGATATTCAAGTGTTTTTAAATGAGAGAGATTTGACTCTTATGTATACTTTCATGTAGAATTACACTTTCCTTATTTTTGGGAGTTCTCCATTTACTTTAATATTTAAATAATTTCTTTTGCAAACACTTGACTTTTGGGGGCTTCTATATGAATCATAAGGGTTCTTCAACTTCATATGGCCATAAATCTCTAACCGTGAGGAGTTATGAGACGTTCCACATACCACCAGAAATGGCATGACAAGAGCTATCCATCTAGGATTGTTTCACTGACAAATTCACTGACCTTTATCTCATTATTCCACAATTAAGCATGGGTTCTCTAACCATAATTCTAGGATAACTCAATTCGCAAATCGTCTTCCCATGATGGATTTCACCATAAGGGGACCACTTTGGAGTTCATCCATTTGTACTTTTATCAATCATGACAAGATAATACTAAGTCATCTTTACATCAAACAAACTTGGGTCCATTACCCAAACCTTTATGCTATCGCACTTTCTTCAAGGGTTGACATCAATGACAACCAACCTTAATCAACAGGTACGCATTTAGTTTATGTCGATGCATACATATTGAAGGGGATTGAGGTAACAATTCCCTCGATTAATTTTCAATATTTAAATTGATATGTAATGGCCAAAGGCCTAGAGTATGTAAATGTTGTTGAGGATAAAATACATTTAGATAAACGTTTGTTGCATATTATGTTATGTTTGGTTATGGGATCATAACCAGGTCAAGTCAGGAGACATACTCTTGATATAAAAATTAATATCCACACATCTAGTCATGTGTGAGATGATAATATGGTTGGATATGGAAGTGCTATAGTGCTATTTGAGTGATCAATGGTATCTACTGTATATATGATGTTTGGACTGCAACCTCTTTGTTGACATTGAAGATCACTTAAGGATTATATTCTTGGTGTTGTGTTTGGGTTGGCAAGGAGGGTATCCAAATAGTTAGGAAAGCAGTAGGAAGTGTGTGGATGATGTGTTGAGTCATTGGCTAGACCTTCAAACTCATCGTGGTGGAATGCATGACATAGTTATGTGGTATTATGTAGTCAATGCATAGATGCATTGTGTAGATGTGGCCATGGGTATTGGCACATTGATTGTTATCTTATTAACTATTGCATTATGAAAAGTCTGTGTGATGGATAATACATGTGAATGTAATGATGAGTTCATTCCAATTGATAGTTGGATTAATAGAAGTAATTGAATTGTAGTTGTAAACAATTCTGAGAACACTTTATGATTTTGTTTTCAATCATTTCCATGAATACATACATACATACATATATATATATATA
>JZKD02S1608350.1:766483-780708 GCA_000966675.3 Picea glauca
GACCACATTTTCAGCCTTGGTCATTTTTATGCTCTTCAGTTTTTCCCTCAAAACCATCTTCCAGTTCTCATTTGTACTCTGGTACAATTTAGTCAAAGACTCCCACATCTCATAGTCATGTGTCTTCCCTGTCAAGTGAGGAATCAAATGATCCTTGATGGAATCAAGAATAAATCTATTAGCCTTGATACTCTTCTTAGTATAGGCTGCAAGAAGAGTAGCATCAGTAGGTACCACAATAGGATGAGTAGTGGTATTCTCCACAATGTCCCACAACTCGTTCTCTTGCAAAAACAAGATCATCCTCTCCTTCCAAGCACCAAAATTTGTTGCCCCATTAAGTCTGTCCTCAACTCTTAGACCAGTAGCCATAACCCTTTTTCTGTTGAAAATCACAAATTCAAAAAATTTGCCCTGTGAAGTGACTATTGTCCCAACTTTCTATCCACTGAAATCTCTGCTTCCCTTCAACTAAGCTCTGAAACCATGTTAAAATTTCATACCCCAACCCAGTTTCAGTCTCGCTGATTTTTCAGCCAAAGTTAAATGCCCAAACCCAACTTCAGCACAATTTCAGCATATAAAAACTTAGCAGAAAATAAACTTTAGAACTGAAACATGAGGATTCTGAACATCATTTTCAATGCAGAAATAAAATATCAGCATTATGCAAAACTCAGAAAATTTATAGACAGATATTTTGGTCTAACTTTGACCTTGGAAAAATCCACAAGGGGAAAACCAGTGAGAGAGGGCTTTTTATTATTATTGAGCTTCTGAGAAATTTCTACAGTATATTCATCTTTAGAAATTTACAAAAACTTATCTGGACTTTCTTTCGCAAAAAATCCTTCTGAATAGTCCTGGAAAATGCTCCTTAATTTCTATCCCAGAAATCTGTACAACTGTACAGATGTCCCAACAATTAATGTTGTACAGACTGTCTCGAAATTCATGCCAAAACTCTGCTAAGAATGTACGAAAAACCCAGCATGAACAACTCCTTGAAAACCATGTTGTACGGCCCTCAAAATTCATACCAAACTGTATGGAAATACACTCAAAAATTAATTGCAGCAGTTACCTCGATTTATGTGCCAATAAATGTATGTACAAAAACCTTGGGATGTGTGCTAAACTCCTCAAAAATTATTCTGATGTCTCCCTCAATTTCTGTGCATGAAAAATGGTTGTACGGCCTCTAGAAATCTATACCATATGGCCTGCATTAATGGTTGTACCTTGTGTTGATATCTGTGCTAGCTTGCTACCTTGGGATGCACACCCAACTCTACAAATGTTGCCTCTATCTTCTCCAGCCTGACCTCCTCTCTTTTCTCTCTTGCTCTCTCAACAAGAAAATGGATGAACAACACACAATGGGTGCACCCTCTTGCCCTAATCGACCTCATGAGGGAAGGTGAGGGGTTTTCTAATCTAACGGTTGAGATTATATTAGATGAGTGGTTGAAATTAGGTGTCTCTTCACTCACCCTCACTTTAGTCATAAAGTTATCTTTTAATTTGCATCTCACAAATTAATTTGACTAGAACCCACATTAGGCACTTTCTCCCCCTTAGGCGCCTAGGGAAGAGAAACACTTGCCTTGGTACTTTATTTAATTAAAAATTTAATAATGACTATATATTTGAGGGAGGTTTACCAACAACCAAATGTGCATTCTTATTCCTTGCAAAAATTCCATAAAAAGACAAGAAGCAACAAGCATGCTCTTTAAATAGGTATGGGTGTACTTTGGGATACCAAGGAACATCATCTCAAATAAGGATACTAGATTTCTCAATCAATTTTGGACTACATTGTGGAAGAGGATGGACACTAAGTTGAATATATCTATAGTATTCCATCCATAGACATATGTGAAGAAAGAAGTAGTGAAAAATACTTGTGTGCATCTTTTGATGGTCTATAATCAAAAGAATCTCAAGACTTGGGATAAAAATAGTATCTACATATAGCACTCTTATAATATATTAGTGATCCAGGTGGATATTGGTGGCCACCCACCTATTCCAACTGGCTCCTCTTGACAATTTTTAGTTCAACATGTTCTTCTATAATTCTTTGTAATTGTGGGTTATACACTTTTGGGGATGTGTGAATCCCTACACAGATTCTAGGTGGAGATTGGTGGCCTCCCACCTAATCCAACTAGATTATTTTGGAATTTTTCATGTTAGTACATATTTATGTACTTCCAGGGTCGTTTTGGGGCCCTAAACAATGCTTTTTCTTTTTGTCTTTCCAAAATCAAAATGCATACAGAGTCAGATTTTGATGGCATAAGGTGTATTTCTCAAAAATACCTTTCCAACAGGCTATCACATGCCTAAAACAGAGGTCATATGCAAAATTTAAGACCCCGGGAAGTTGAGGTACCAACTTACCCATCGGGGTCCACATAACTTTTGGTGTTTCATCTCCTAGGGTTAGGTTTTTGGATGTCTAGGGTTTTTGAATTCATGAGTAATATTAAAAAATCCTCTTGATCCTCATTGTAATCATTCTTCTCATACAGATGCTTGTAGCAGCCACATCTCTTCTCAGAGATAGCTACCACCATTCGAGCAAGTTGTTTTTAGTTCTACAGTTTTACAGTTTCAACCTATTTTATTTATTCAATAGAAGTTATTGTTCACTGGATATTTGTTGTTGTTCTTCATATTTCTGTGTTATTGTATTCAATCTATTATTCATTTTGTTCTTCTCATAAATCTGGATTAGTGGTATCGAAGTGGTCTTCTCTCCATTTATTTTTCTTCATACATGTCTCCAACAAGATCTGGGTACAAGAAGTTGGGACTCGAAGCAATCCAACCTATGCAATATTGGCCACGCCAAGCCCAACAAAAACCCATGGGGGAAGAAAATAAATATGATGGAGCAGGAGATCCATTTAAAATATTTCTCGAGGAAGACCTTGCACGACAAAGGAACGAAATGATGGACAACTTTGCACATATCCTCCGGTGGCTTCCCACACGAGATGCATCTTCATCAAGAGGCCATGCAATCCCATTCAAGGTACAGGTAAATTCCATTATTTGAAGGATTGATAGATGTGTATGTTGTAGATAAATGGTTGAATTTGCTCGAAGGGTATTTTTCGATCCATAATTTTTCGGATAGAGAAAAGATTACCTTTTCACTCCTCAAGGTCATCCCCCATGTTAAGGACTGGTGGGATACTTACTATGAGCAAAGGGCCATATAGGAAGATGCATAATTTTCAGTCTCCCACACATTGGATTCCTTCAGGGATGCCATTAAAGAATAATACTATCATGTTGGAAACTACGAGGACCAGTACACAAGATGGACCACCCTGTGTCAGGAAAGGAACCAGACAATACGATATTTCACCAATATTTTCCATACCCTGCACACCAAATTGGGTATCAAAGACTCTGAACGACATCTGGTGCTCAAATAATGTGGTTTTCTGCATAGATACATTCAAACATAAATGGATTTTCTGAACGTCGCAATCATTGGGTAAGGCTTATAGATATGTTGTCAAGATCAAGAAGAAATTTAATCAGAAGAGGTGATATTTTGGATCTACAAACTCCTCATGGCCAAAGCAGGGAAAAGGTAGCCCCAACCCGCAAAAAAAGGGACAGAGAAAAGATGGCCACTCTTAAGAAAACTAGTCCAAGCCGCAACACAAGAAGGGTAATGAAAAGTCGAAGAAGGAAATGGGAAAATGGTGTGAATACCATAAAATCCCTTGGAAAAACACTGAAGAATGTTTCTTTAAGAAGTCACTGGTGGCTGAGATGAAAGATTTTGAGTCAGAGGAAGATTTTGACTCTAAATTAAATCCATAAGGAGGGAAGAGGATTATCTATACTGGACCCAGTGCCACTTTCGCTACCACCAAATTCCATCCAAGAGAATCAGAAGAACCAGAGGAAGGGGAACACCTCTTTCACTCACATATGTGGGTAAAGGGGGCTCTGCTTCCTTTCATTGTTGATAGCGGCAGTGAGAAGGACCTGATATCAACAAAGGTCTTCAAACGGCTAGACCTATTGACGACATCGCACCTGCAACCCTACACCATCGATTGTATTGTCCAAGGAAGGGATCTTTGTGTCATCCAATAGTGTTGTCTACCCTACGACATCAAGCCCTTCAAAGACAAGGTATTGTGTGATATTTATCCCCTTGAAGTTTGTGATGTCATTTTAGGAAATCCATATTTATCGAAGCACTATGTTGTGTATGAGTCTAGACCCCGTAGTTTTATTATTACTTGGGTAGACAATTGTACATGATACCAAAGGTAGCGTCACCTACTGCTATTTATTTAATCTCTTCTAAGCAATGCAGTCAACTAATTTCACAGACCGACAAGTTCACCTTCTTTGTGATCCATTCTCACAGTAAGCAAAAGGTATTCACCACATTCTTGGCCTCTACATAGATCCTATCTTTGCAGTAGAATAAAGTGTATGGGATCATGGAAGAGTACAGAGACATCTTCTCCTCACCCATCGAGGTACTGACGCATTGCCAAGTCAAGCATCCAATTGATCTAACCCCCAATGCACCTCTTCCTAATGAACTAGTCTATCATCATTCTTGATGGAAAATGATGAAATCAAGTGTCATATCCAAGAGATGCTTCAAAAGGGGCACATCAGACTCAACTTCTCCCCTTGCAGAAGCTCGATTGTACTAGTGCAGAAAAAAGACGAGACCTAGCGGCTCTGCATTGATTACAGAGCATTAAAAAAAATCAAAGTTAGGAACCGGTACCCAATTCCATGAATTTATGACCTTCTTGACCAACTCAAGGGGGAAAAGTTCTTTCGCAATATTGACCTAAAGTCTGGCTACCACTAGGTTCACATCAAACCAACTAATGCACGGAAGAAAACTTTCAAATCTAAACAAGGTCTCTTCTAATGGTTGGTCATGCCCTTTGGCTTACCAAATGCACCAAAAAATTTCATGAGGTTGATGGATGACGTATTGATACCCTTCACCAAATATTTTGTGGTGGTATATTTGGATGACATCCTCATCTTCAACAATACTGGGGAGGAGCACATGCAACATATTTAATAGGTTTTGAGCACTCTGTAGCAGCACAAGCTATATGCCAACTTGGAAAAATGTTCCTTTGGCATGATCAGGTTCCAATACTAGGGCTACATTGTTTATTATCATGGGGTACATGTGGATCCAACTAAGATCTAATTCATCCGTGACTAGCCAGCCCTGACCACACTAACCTAGCTTTGGATCTTCTTAGGACTTGCCAACTTCTATCGATGGTTCATGTTGGGATTCTCCCATATTGCATGGGCCCTCATCCAAGTGACCAAGGGCGGTGGCTGGGAAATGTTTGTGTGGGGTAAGGCACAAAAATGAGAATTTGGTGATTTGAAGCATCACTTGTTCTTAGCTCTAGTACTCTCCTTACCCGATATGCAATAACCATTTAGGATTGAGACTGATGCATCCGACTGTGATGTAGGCGAAGTTATCACTCAACGTGGTCATCTAGTAACATACCATAGTGAGACACTCTTAGATATTGTTCGTAAATACCCACCTATGACAAGGAAATGCATTCCATTATACAATCCTTTTGTCAAAGGAAACATTACATTATGGGAAAGGAGAAAATCATCCACACTGATCACAAGCCTCTGTAGTTCATACAAACACAGGAGAAGTTGTAGAATGACCACCATTAGAATTGGTCCACCTACCTGTAGTAGTTCCATCTAAACATCAAGTATAAGACAGGGAGCACAAATCGTGCCATTGATTTCCTCAGTCAACCTCACATGGCTTCACTCACCGTCATGCTCCATTCCTGTGGGTATGAGGCATCTAAGTGGCCCCAACTTTATCAACAAGATATGGAATTCACCACCACCTATCAGCGCTTAGGTACAGGTGAAAATGTCACCAATTTTCACATTCAGGATGGACTGTTATGCCATATGGACCATCTATGTTTTCCTACAAGTGAGCGTGCAAAGCTTATTTGGAAGCTTCACTACAGTCGGATGGTAAGACATTTTGATGTGGAGAAAATTGTGGGCATTCTACAGAAACATTTTTATTGGCCAAAACTTTGAAAGGACATCAACAAGTATATTAGATATTGTAATGCTTGTACCATTTCCAAGCCAACCATCAAGAAGCAAGGCTTATACACCCCTCTTCCTACTCTTGAGAGGACTTGGGAATCCATCCACCATGCAAGGCAAGGCAATGATTGTGTATTTGTGGTGGTTGATCGGTTTTCAAAGATGGCCATTCTCATAGCCTACAAGAAGAGAATCACAACAATAAATATTTCCAAGATCTTCTTCGAACGAGTGTGGGTCCATTTTGGGATACCACATACCATCATCTCTAATCGAAATAGTAGGTTCCTCATCACATTTTGGTCGAGTCTCTGGTCACTATTGGACACCAAGCTCACTTAATCCACTTACTTCCACCCTCAAACCGATGGCCAAACAAAGGTCATCAATCGAATGATTATGCACATCCTATGCTTTATAACTCTAATAATCCACATACACGGGATGAGAGTATTCCCTATGTTCAACACAGCTACAACAGGGCTCTCCACAACTCCACCGACCATATACCCTTTCAGGTAGGGATGGGATTCCAACCCTTGGGTCCCATTGATGTTGCACTACCTCTTGAAACAACACAGACAAATTCTTACCACGTTCATTCTAAGGTCAACAAATCCACTAGATTCATTGAGTGGATTCAACACATCTTCCAATAGGTTCATGAGATTTTGCAAAAATCCAATGCTAAGTACAAGTAGTGCCGTGATCAACACTGGGTACCGCAAAAGTTCCAAGTGGGAGACAAGGTCTGATTACATTTGAAAAAAGAACACCTTACAAGGCCCTATCAGAATCTTCATCCACTTTTCTATGGGCCTTACACTATCACCAAGGTTGTGGATGACAATGCTTTTGAGCTCAAAACTCCCCATTTCCTTGGCCTGCACCCAGTTTTCAATGTGGACCTCCTCTAACCATATTTTCCACCATTATTGGACATCTCAAAGATCGCAGAACAATTGACACCAACAAATCTCAACCCTGACTGCATGGAGTAAGCATCCACAAATCAGATAGTGGACACACAGGTCAAGGGCACTCGCCAACAAAGTATCCAGATTTATCGGGTTGTCAAGGTAGGGAAGCTCATGCACCAAGGCAAGTGGCTCACCCAGAACCAAATTCAATAGAAATTTCCTAACCTGATGGGGTCACTCAATGCAATGGATACCATTGCTTCCTAAGTGGGGAAACTAATCCAAGTGGATATTGGTGGCCACCCACCTATTCCAACTGGCTCCTCTTGACAGTTTTTAGTTCAACATGTTCTTCTGTAATCCTTTGTAATTATGGGTTCTACACTTCCATGGCTATATGAATCCCTACATAGCTTCCAAGTTGATATTGGTGGATTCCCACCTAATCCAACTAGGTTATTTTGGAAGTTTTCATGTCAGTACATATTTTTGTACTTCCAAGGTCGTTTTGGGCCCATAAACAGTGTTTTGTTTGCTTTCCACAACCAAATTGTAGACAGAGTCAGAGTTTGACGACATAAAGACCTTTCCAATGGGATATCACACGCCTAAAATGGAGGTTATATTCAAAAGTTATGACCCTGGGATGTGGAGGTACCAACTTACCCATTGGGGCCCACATAACTTTTGGTGTTTCATCTCCTAGGGTTAGGTTTTTGGATGTCTAGGGTTCTGGCATTCATGAGTAATGTTAAAAATGCCTCTTGAGACTCATTGTAATCATTCTTCTTAGATGGATGCGCGTAGAAGCCACATCACTTCTCATAGATAGCTACCACCATTCGAGCAAGTTGTTTTCAATTATGAATTTTTACAGTTTAAACCTATTTTATTTATTCAATAGAAGTTATTGTTCACTGAATATTTTTTGTTGTTCTCTGTATCTCTATGCTATTGTATTTAGTTTTTTATTCATTTTGTTCTTCTCATAAATCCAGATCAATTAGTCCACATTTACATTGAAGAGTCACTTTCTGAAACTTTCTTCGAATATTTTCCACCTTCACCCTTGGATGTTGTACATGAAAACAAGGAGGAGTGTGGGACAACCTCATAGGAGATGCATTGAGAGAAGAAAAAAATGTTGAGAAGGCTAGGAAAATTGTAATACCATGTTTTCCCCCATAACTATAATTATGATAATACTTCATGTAATATGATTATGAATCATGCAATTATGTTGATGATTAATAGAAAACATCAGACAACTAACTGAGAAGGAAAATCCTAGAGTACTAGCCAAGATATCACAAGTGGGATGGTGAAGTGGATTGGTGAGGTGGAATGGACAAGATTCACTGAAGAAAATAGGAAGCTTGATCAACATTCCAACCTACACCTGCAAAATTGAATAAATCACCTACCAACATACTTGGATATACATAGAGCCACATGATCAATTATAAATAATAGGATTGGTGGTTGAAGAAATTATAATTGTTGGAGGATTCCATTTTTGGAGGAAGAAAAGAGGCAATTGAAAACCGACAGAAGGACGTACTTGATTCACCCCTTTGAATTTGGATCCCGGACTAGAGGGATTGCATATTTCAATAGCCATGGGAATCCCAAGGAATGGGTTCAAGAAGAGACCAAAGGTAGAAAAAAATCACACAAGGAGATGATTAGCATACACGAGAGAGAATAGAGAACATAGTTCTTAGAAGAAGGTTGGAAGAGGGTATGACGAGGAGAGTACGAGGACCATCACATAGGTTCCCAACATTTTTTTTTTATCATATAGAAAAGAAATAATATAGTGAGTATCATACTCAGAAACAAATGGTGTGATGAGGAAGAGAGACTCACATGCACAATTATCAACAATGAAATGATTGGGAAGTTCTCCTTGACAAAAATAGGAAACTCTCCTAAGGAATTAATGGCCACCCTAGAACAAAAAAGACCTAGATCCACATTAGAGAAATAGAGGACAACAAATTCATTCTTGCTGGAAATAAAATGGCACTAGCAAGAGGAGGTCATCGAGGACTATGTATCAGATAAAATACTCCCTTGTGCAAAGGAAATCCAATTGGGAAGGTTCCTGATAAGACCATGGAATTACTAAGCCCAATCGGAAGAAGGAAAATTTTGTTGTTTCGAGTGGAGTGAAGGAAAATAACCTTCATGGAAAATTTTCTTAAATTGGCAGTCATTTGAATCAATCCCCTTTTGGTATCATGGCTTGGAATGAAGGTGGCATTTTGTAGAAAGGCATACTGCAGAATAGCCTATGGTTGGGAGGAAAGGCTTCCTATCTCATTCAGTTGGCTAGTAAAACTTCTCATTGAATATAAAAGTGTCTTTAGCTTTCTATGTTTGATGTATTTTTAGTGATGAATCCATAATGTTTATGGTTTGAATGATAAATGTGATTAAATGAAGGAATGAATGAATTCATGAGTAAAATCGATTAAGTATGACTATTTCTACTAATTAACAATGGTATTTAATAACAACCAAGTAGGTTATGTTAATACAGAGTGTATTCCTATGAAAACTAAAAGCCTTTGAAATGAAAAGCTTGCAAGATATAAATATTCATTGTAAGAGTGGTGGAAGAATTTCCCTGGCACCTCAAAAGGTCTTTGTGTAGCTAGGGAGCCTTAACCCTGTGAAACCTCCTGCTTGAAATGGAAAATTTGCATGATGAAAATATTCAGCCATATTTGAAGTGAGGACATCTTAGTCGACCCTAGTGTTAAGGTGAGAGTCAAAGGAATCATGGTGAAGCCTTAGGGAATAATCATGAAGTGACCCTAAGCAATTAAGTTCTGAATTAAATTGTAATTTTGAAGAAAACACACATTTAGAGTAAGAATGAATAACAGTGGTAAATTCAGCGAGGTGAGAGGATATTGACTATTGGTCAGAAGGTGAGTTCATCGGAATTAACAAGTGCACGATTACAATGGGATTATGATGGTGGTGAATCTAGGTCAATGAGATTCATTGATCTATCGAAGGACTCGACGTTGGATCCTTGGCCATTGATGTCGAAAGTTAGTCTGTCGGAAGCTAGATCATCGGAGGAAAAGAAAGAGGGCTTGACACAATCTTTTTAGGACCACCAATCTACTAGAAGGTTTCTTTATATATCTTAGCTTTCATATCTATGACGATCTGTTTCGATATGGAAAAATATGGAGTCCTTGAACCTCGTAAGATTATGAGACCTTGAGTGAAACTTGACCATTAGATGTCACACAACAAGGATTGTTGGATCTGTCAGAGTCTGTATCATCGAAGTGAGCAGATCGGAGTGGCCTATGGTACTGGAAGTGGATGCACTTTGATAGTGGAGGATTCTTAGGAAGAATGTGAGAAATACATCAGAGACTGGATGCAATGTAATGATAGTCATAGATTTGGCATGGGCCCCTCTATCTCACTTAACATTTGGAAGATAAGGTGGTTCATAACCATCGGGTAACTTGAGGCATCGATATGATTGGCATCCTTGATTTCTAACTCCAAGGATATTCATATATGTTAGAAACATCCATTAGAGAGGATTCATCAGGGTGGGGATCCATACCTAATAATCAGTTGTTCCTATGGGAATGAGTCCGAGTCACTGTCGATAGTTGATCTGATGGCAAGGAATGAGTTTTTCCATCCGATTGGGGGTGTTCAGGTCCCTAGTTGATGTAATAAACCCATAGAGATACTATTGTTGGTATTTATAGGTTGGAATAGATCATTTACCAGAGTAAACTCTAGTAAGGTTATGCTATCACATATTGACGTGATAAATAGGAATCCGAGAGGATGTGATCTGAGCCCTTAGCATGAGATAAAGAGGAAAAACCTAACATCCGACCAAACTAAGGAGGTTTAGGGGGTTATTTTTGTTACAGAGTGGTATTAGAGTATATTTCAAACTCTAGGATTGAATGGGTCACCAAGACTGCTCAACTAATTGAGCAAGTTCTTTTATTTTTCCAACAAATGCATATTTAAAATGTTGATGTAATGGATAATAATGTTTTACTATTTCATCACATAGAACATATGGAAAATAAGTAGATGTGAATGGTGTAGGATGGGATGGAAGATACCTCACACCTTATAGATGAGGAATATGATGGTCGGAGGGCCAGAGAAACCCCTCCAAACTTGGTATCCACTGTCTTGAAATATGACCTCGAAGCAGTTTGTCAGAAATTTAGAAACACCTTTAGCAAGGTCCAACCACTAGTAATGAATATTTGCAGCAATCAAAGAGGTTTAAAACCCCTTCATATGCCTAAAATCATGGATTACCCCATAGAAATGTAGGACGGATTTATTCCAAGAAGAGGCATCAAGATGCAAGGGAGAACAGATCTAGTGGAAGTATTTACACATAGTCATCTAGTGGGAAGACTGCCTCTGTAGATCTATCCAATAGTGATATTTGATTTAGAGTTCCCAATAAGAATAAAAATAGCCACACAAATTTCTCTTCCTGAAGATTTTAAGAAGGTAAGTCAGCCTACATTTGCTGGAGAAATCAAGAAGCGATAAGAAGTTGAGGCTTGGTTGTCGAGGTTCAAGAAGCACTTTTGGGTACACAACTACTAAGAAAATACTAAGGAAAATATTTCTGTTTTCAATATGAATGGAGGATCCTCCACATGGTGGTAGGAATGCAAGGAAGTGAAAGGACTAAAAGAGAGCAATATGACCTGGAATTAGTTTGAAAGGTATTTTAGAAATACTTAACTATCAAAGAAGTACTTTGATGGGAATATTAAACAATTCCATGAGCATAAGTTGGGTAACTTACTATGGACACCTATGCTAATATATTCTTAGAGTTGTTGAGGCATGTTCCCTACCTCGAGGAAACAAATGCAAGGATATAGTGTTTTCTTAGTGGGTTTCTTCTGTCATATCATGATATAATTCAATTTGATGAGCCAAAGAACTTGGAGGATATCATTAAGAAGGTGAAGTGTTTCTAGGATCAGTCTAAGCATAAGAAAGATCATTCTAAGGACTGGAAAATGAAGGAAAAAATTGGATTTTAGAATAAGGGATTCAAATCATTCCCATATAAGGATCTAAAGAAAGGTGCTTAGTTTAGTCAACCAAGCAGAAGTTTGTATCAACAAATTTTTCCATTTCAAAGTGGAAATAGGCTAGTAGATAAGGAAAGGGCAAGATTAGAGGACCCAAAGAAAGGACCTCTACAATGTTGGGGTTGTGAATAGAAACATATGTTAAGATATTTTCCTAGAAACATCTTATACCCAATGATTCTATTCTACACATCGTGAGCTTTCCAATGGTGAAAAAATCACGTCAATCCGAGGTCGTATGAAAAATTTATGCCTCCCACAAGTTGACCTACCAATTTGACCACCATGGTATGAGTGGATGTCACGTTAGCCCCAATTAGTCATGCATCTAGGGCTATTCATGTATGGAATTTCAAGAATATTCTAGAAGGTTCCAAATATTATCATAGTTTAAGGTTGAAGAAGTCAAAATCCTACCCCTACATGGTTATCGGGTGATGTTAAATACTAGACCGCTAGGAGTAGAAGGGGTTACATTCCTTTGCATTGTATCTTATTCTATAACTAAACATAATAGTTGGGAGTGGTATTTTGTGAGCATAAAAGAGGAGATATTTTGTGGCAGCCATACATACCACAATGTGAAAGGAAACTCTACAAAGAGTGCCTCTTTCTTTGTACTTGTATTTTAAAATAACATAGTAGAGAGCCTCACTTTCTGGATGGGTTTTCTCCCGTATTGGGTTTCCCAAGTTATATCTTGTATTTATTTATGGATTTGTGTGTGTAATTATTTATGTTCTCTATTTTTTTTCAATTGAACTATTTCACACATTTTAAGCAGAAAACCAGTAATCAAAGAGTTTGAGGTCTAAAGGAAATTAACCTTCATAGTAAACATTTCAACATTTTTTTAGATCTTTTATGACGAATTTTCGAGTAGAATATCTAGAATTTTTTACAGATCACAAATATATCTATATTTTGAATTTGTTCATACACAATTAACTCTTTGACTTTATTCATATACTTTCATTAATGTTGATTTATTTATGTTATTAGGAAATTCAAATCTATTCCATTCCATGTTCTACAATGCCCTCATACACTACGTTAGCATATAGCACATTAGTGATGCTACATCATTAATAGAAACTTCAAAAATTTTCTAATGTCAATTTTTTATGTTAGCAATACCAACATAAAAAAAATCGTTAACATCACCACGTTAGCAATTGACATAGCATTGCCACATCAACATTAGCACCATCTCATAGATTTCATAAATTTATGTATGTACGTATGTAGGAACAATTACCTTATATTTTCTACATTTATGCCACTATATTGACATTATTATCATCAATTTATCAACATACATAACCACAATATATCGACAATATAAAGAATTTGAAAAGAAAAAATAGAATATAGTCAAGTTGGAGAATCTTATATGCCTAGAGAAAATCGTTCTCTTGTAAGAAAGATTTGGGTTTTAGTTTTAAATATTCTTTTTTTTTCCAAGAAAAACCTCACAAGGATACCCTAAGCACTTCTCTACTTTTATTTTATGGTACCTAGTGTAATCTAATCAACATTGATTATGGCTCCTAACTCAATATGGACATCAAGTGAGATATATAATAAAGATAAATAGATGAGGGGATCAACCCTAAGAGATCCTACATGAAGCTCAAAAGAATCAACCACTCAATATCACCCACCAAGCTAGCTATAAATATGTGTTATCACTAAACTTATCAAGTTAAGAATAAAATTATTAAACTCATTAAGTTTTAGGTATATATTCTTGTGAAGAAAAAAATTAGAGAGAAGGGTGTTCCTCAACTTTGTTTGACCAAATTATGAAGAATTACATGAAAATTCAATTCCATTGGGGTTAATCATGTGTTTCGTACAATGAGTTACTAGGTACTCCATCAATGATTAATATTCATTTAAAAAACCACACCATTCATTAATATCCATTTGAATTTAGTTGATTCCAATAAGTTTAGAGGTCCAAGTTTTGTTGATGTCAATTAGATTTTAGTCTAATCCAACGAAAATACCTTTAGTGTCCATACTAGTCAAGAGCACA
>JZKD02S1608351.1:0-10479 GCA_000966675.3 Picea glauca
AAAAAAAAAAAAAACACAAAATTATTTTAAAACAAAATCATATCAACAGAACAACACTAATAAAACATACATATAATTCCACATCCCATACATGGTTAGAGATTGTAAAAATAGAAAATATCCCATAACTAATTTTATTATTCAACATTAAGTAGATATTGTGTACCTAATTTCTAGCATAAAACCCTAATTTCTACCATTTTTCAAATTTCTAACCTAAAACCCTAATTTCTGTCACTTAATTTAAACATAAAACTCTAATTTCTACCATTTTTCAAATTTCTAATCTAAAACCCTATTTTCTACCACTTAATTTAAACTAACTAACTTTAAACTCTAATTTCTTAATTTAAACCAACTAATATAAAACCCTAATTTCTTAATTTAAACTAAATAACATAAAACCCTTATTTCTACCACTTAATTTAATTTAAAGTAACATTTCTTAACATTTCTTTTAGAGCTAAGAAAAATATGAAAATATTTCTACCACTTAATTTAATTTAAAGTAACATTTCTTTTAGAACTAAGAAAAATATGAAAATCGGAAGCAATCATCAGAATTATTTTAAACGCGTGAAAACTTCTAAAGGTTATGTTAAATCTAACGCGTGAAAACTTATGTTAAATCTACCACATGTATTTTGACCATAGTGTTGAAGAAACGGAACTGTAGTTACATTGGTGTCCAAACTCGATGAAAATACCCTGGGGACGTCTGCCCCGCAACCCGCATTCAATTCGATTTCAAATAAACGCACAATTTAAATAAAGAGTAGAGGAGAAAGATTTTAGCGTACTTGCATACAGTTGTACGACCAGCCACTTCCAATTCGCCAGAGAGTATCAAATGGTTAATTCCACTTTGATCTCAGCTGGCCGCTTCATCTAGATTGGACTTATTTACGTGATTGTCATTAGTCGTAAAGAATCCGCCTATACCAAGGATTCTGATAAAAAAATTGAGAAATCAATGCCCACCCGAGTCGTCATTTTACAAACGTATTTACTTCTTGAAGTTATTTCATTGAAAAATGCTTGAAACTGAGAAATCAATGAAATGCCTTTCAATCTTTGCTCTCACCACTAGTTACTATCAATTCTGTCACATTAAAAATCGAAACAAAGGAATGAATCTTAATGAGGGTACAGAGCATGGCCATACCCAGAATGAAATTGGGCGAGTAAATTACTCGTAACTGGGCAACTTAGTTCCTGAATACATTCAAAACTCCTCAATACCCATCATCGAAGCTCGGTGAAAAGCCCAAAAATGAATGTAACCGTCAAATTTGATGGTTGGGTAGAATTTCAAATTCCAACCCTACCAGAGAATAAATATCATGAACCTGCAGAGGGAAACATATTTATGCACCTGAAGTACTAATAGAAAAACCAAACCAGAGCACGGAGTCTTTTCAGTAAAATTTCTGATCATTTAGCTGTGAAGAATTGCATATTTATCAACAGGAATGAAATACATCATGACTGGTTCGGCCATAGCATTGTCATTAAGGCTTTCTGATTTTATTTTCTAAAAAACAGAGGAATTGATATAGAGGCAATCGATAGATAATTTATCCAAGGAATTTTTACGGAGATGACAAGCGTTGACAACACTGATTAGTATGCTCTTACCAGGAATTTGCACCTCCAAACCTGGACAAACATTGAAGACCCGCGTGGAACACCGACTCGGAGGAGGACAACAGCGGCTACCTGAAAAACAGAAGTGAATTACACCGAGAAGTACACTCGACCGTGAGTACACCCGGAATAATGGTTTATGAAATGAACATAAAACACTATATTGATTGCCCATTCAGACACCGGATGGCAGTAGATCAATAGAGTAGTGACCCTCGGAGCAGGCCCGGAAGGGCAGTGTGCATTCAGGAGAAGATAATTGCACATTCATAAACAGATCACCTAGCCGACGAATCCTGAAATAAGAAAATATTTGCTCAAGTCCGGGACGAAATATTTGATCCATCTCTAGCCCTATTAGACCTTGTAGGATTAGGGAAAGATCATGAGCACTAAATACCTAGATCTTTTCAATGAGTCGAAATGGATTGCGAAGGGAATGCCAGTCAGGACCCGCCCGTAGGAATCACGGAGTCTGAAGTCTAGCAATTCTTGATCGGTCTGGTCGCTTCTTCTATAAGGAAGCAAACGACTCATCTGTACGCGAGGATAATTGAAGTGGTACGCGAGGATAATTGAAGTGGTTCTAGCGTATCGAAATCCAGTATCATGGGTTTATTGATCTCTCGTGCATCCGGCGAAAAAATAAAATCGGCCGGCCAAACAATTCAAACACGGAAAGGAAAAAAACTTGGAAAGAAAAGAAAGATCAATCACACCAAATACAACAAAAAACAACAAATAAATGAAAATCAACCAGCATGGCCATGCTGTGGATCAAACAAATAACAAAAGCCAGAAACAAGACAAGCCAGTGCCAAATACCGAAGCCGAGATGAACCGAATACCGAAGCAGAGATGAAACTACAACTGTGCGTTTGTTTTTGGAAATGGTTTTATATAGGCTCCATTTCCAACGGTCCTCCAATTTAAATTATATTTAAGTTTTTTTAACTGCCTTTTTTTATTTCAATTCAGCTGCCACTGCCTTTCAAGATTTCAAATTACAGGGCACCGACATTCTAATTTGGAAGTGCATTTCGTATAATTTAATTTTATTCTAATTCTAATTTGGAAGTGCATTTCTTATAATTTAATTTTATTCTAATTCTAATTTGAAGTGCATTTCGTTGTATAATTTAATTTTATTCTTATTCTAATTTGGAAGTGCATTTAGTTCGATTCTAATTTGGAAGTATAATTTAATTGAATTTATTTATATATTAATGTTTGTTAAAAATTAAAGTTGATTATGGGATTATAAGAAAAACAATATATAAAAATGATAAGGAAAAATAAAAGTATATCTTAACTTTTAAGTCAAAAATAACATAAAAGAAAAAGAAAGAAAAAAATAAATTATTGGGAAGTAC
Source organism: Picea glauca (assembly GCA_000966675.3). NCBI lineage: Eukaryota > Viridiplantae > Streptophyta > Pinopsida > Pinales > Pinaceae > Picea > Picea glauca. Next base: position 3,021 of record JZKD02S1608351.1, read on the forward strand.
AAGTCCAATGAGATGGAATTTATGGGGTTCCATAGTCAAACCATGTTGTTGTAAAGAAGCACTTCTAACATTCAAGATCACAAAGAAATGCATGATGGTTGTGAGATTGTGGTAGTAATTAGGTTTACCATACCTTGCAAGTTTATCATGCGAACTTGGAAGCTGGCCATGGGGCCTCTTCCTACTATTGTTAAAGAATTGGAATTCAGAGGTAATTAACATAGTGCATGTTGTTTCGGGGAATTGGCTTTCGGTAAGCTGTCAATGATGGTCAAACATCTCTCAAAGGAAGAGATCTAAGCATCTCTGGTCCTTATAAGCCATGACTCTCTAGAGAGAACCAAGTGAATCTCTTAATAGAAAAAAGAAACTATAATCTCATAATAGAGAGAGCACCAAAATACAAAGTGGTCATTGCTCTTGAGCTTTGAGGAGAAGATTTGTGAAATATGTTGCTCCGTAGGAATATGGCAATATGTAGCATTGCAAAGATAATGAGAGTAAACTCTAAATTGGGAGAGAACCTCACGTTGCAAGGTAACTAGAGTCTAGCATACCACAAGCATCGAATAAACCCATCACTAAATTGGAGATACTAATCTAAGTAGTATTGGAGTTTAGGAGAAAGCAATTCTCTAGGCTCAAACCATGTGGACCAAAGATAGRCTATGTAGATCTCGATATTCCTTTGTTTATCTCACCCTTGAAGAGATCAAAAGYATCCACTGAAAAGTTATGTGGGGGTGGTCTATAAATACCAAGGTCAATTAGGTGAAACAATGAAGAGGCTCTCATATACCAAATCACATACCAACATGAGTCAATCCCATGTTTTTCCTATTCCATAAAGGATTTGAGAGAAAAACATGGATATCTAAGAAGACCACTTTGTAAGTTTCCCTTCAGTTTGAGTGTATGTATCATTGTCACTGGAGGAAAGGTCATTGAAACAATGAGTGCCCCATTATGTTGAATTCTACAAGAATAATATCACGAGGCGATGATCTCTTGGCATGAAGATGTTTGGATAACATTGTGACAAACAATCTCTCATCTTCTTTTGATCTACTCTACAAAAGTATGGTCCTCAATTCTCACATTGATACAAGAGGGTAGATGTGACCAATAAATCAAAAAGTCTGATATTTAATAAAAGACCCTAACACTTGAATTGAAAACATGAATTTTCAAAAATAATAAGTATTCTCTTACTTAATCTAGTGTGTCTTGCTAAAATCAAAATAAAGTATAGTTTGGAAAAAGAGAGTCCCAAATATATACACAAAAGATCTACTCAACTCTTATACTCTAAAAATAAATTTTAAAACTTGAAAAATTTTAAATCAAATTTTAAATTTAATAAAAAATTATTATTTAAAAAATTATTGAAACCATTTACAAATAAATTCATTTGAAAATCTAAATTCCTATAAAGTTATAAAAAAAGATAATGTATAGAATATATAATTATGATACGCCAAAAATTATATATGTTTATGAAAATGTAAACTTTCACCTTTCTCATAAAAAGTCACCAATCATAAATTGTTGCGTCTTTAAAAAAAATTAAGTGACCAAATTGTTTACGTCTTTGAAAAAAAAATTAAAGTAAGTTATACATTATAAGATATGGTTGTATGGCTGATTAAAGGTATTTTGTTTTAGATGATAAATTTCATAAAATATAATTTTTGTTTTAGATAATAAATTTGATAAAATATTTTATTTAATGTAGAATTAAAAGTGGATGGTTGTATAGTTAATTAAAGGTATTTTGTTTTAGATGATAAATTTGATAAAATATGATTTTTGTTTTCGATAAGAAATTTGATAAAATATTTTATTTAATGTAGAATTAAAAGTGGATTTGATTTTGAGTAAAAAAAATTGTTTTAATATATATTTTTAAAGTTGGGTAAATTTTTGGAATTTAAGTGGGTTAACTTTTAGATTAATTTGAGTTAATTTTTAGATTAATTTAAATAAATGAAAAAAGTGTCATAAAATATTTTTTATTTAAAAAAATATGTTTACCCTTACTACAAAATTTAACTTTTTTTTATATAATTAAAGTAAATTTATTTTAATTCAAAAGATGTAATTTTCTCAATACTTATAAAGAAATTAAGATACAATTTTTCTTATATTTCAAAGATTTTAGTTAAAAATATGTGTATCTCTTTATATATATATATATATATATATATATATATATATATATATATATATATATATATATATACTCAAGTTTGATATTTTTTTAATATTTTGATTAATAAGAACTCATCTCATCTATATAATATCTTCTTCTTTTTTTTAATATTATTTTGGGTCAATTTATACCACCCGTCACATAAGCTTTAGTTACATGCATTATACATATTTTTCATAATTAGTTGTAAAATACATGTAGTGCCTTTTGTTACAATTTTATTAAGCCATTGTATGTCATATATCATATCAGCTTTAGGCACAAACGTTACACATCTCCTTCACACTAGATTTGGTTGTACAACCATAGTGTAAACATGCTACAAATTGGCTCTTTTTTGGCCAATCAAAATAATAGGACGGAAAATTGTTTTTTTTGCTTGAAATCCGACAATAATTATTTTGGATTTGATGGAATTGGAGATATCAATCAATAACTCTTGGGATAGGGTGATAGTTGGGAGCCCGATTTCTCTCCATGCACATGCTTAAGATGACAACCTTCGTACCAAGGTGATGTGGGGTTTCATTGCACCTAGTGAGAAGTGAGAATGTCAGTTGGTGGGACAACAAGGATACAGGTGAGAGGTTTGGGTTACGTCCAAAGGAGTCTAATTTTGGTTATGTGCGGGCTTGGATGAGACCCCATACTGTCATATTGATAGAAGGGGACTCAAGTGCCTTTCGTCAAGTAGAGGCAATCAATTTGATAAAAGGATAGTCCAATTTCATTTGGGCTTGGATAGATGCAAAGGCTAGTTGCTTTGGCTCAAGTGGGCCTCTCATTTGGTGACTATATCACCTACTTCCGAGGAGGTGTTTGATGAGAAATTCAAGGGGTGGGGTTTTCTCATTTGTGGCTCTCATCCTAGCATTTGGTCTACCAAGGATGTTGGTTGGGTTCCTGGGGTGCTCAATGACCCCGTTGACAATAGTACTTCTTTTCCTTTGCTTGGGAGGTTTAGCGAGTCTACCTCTGTTCGGTTAAAGAAGGTGGTGGGTGGTTTCTTTTCCTTGGGGCGTGGGCAAGTTATTCCCTCCTGGCGGGACCCATGTCGTGGTTCGAACAACTTGCTATGGTGTTGGGGTGTGGTGTTGTGGGCTCTACCTTTTTGGTTCTTGGCGAGCATGGGTGACATGGAATGGGGTGTTGACATGGAGGGACTCGGGCTTAGCTCAAGGAAATGCAAGGGGTGTGGGTGTAAAGCACCTGAACATGCCAAAAATGAAGCCTTAGACCTGCCTACAAGCATAGTCGAAAGTGATGCCCTACGGGCTCATAGGACTCACCATGTGCAATGCTCTACTACAGTGAAATAGGAAATGAGAGTCTTGGAAGAGGCAGCTTGGGAGGATTGGAAACTAACAGAGAATGAGAAAATTGTGAGGTATTTTAAGGTTTGATTCTCTAACTCTAGTTTTTCCAAGCGCAGAAACACCAAGGTCTTCAAAGAAACTAAACATTACTGGCTCACAAAAGACCCTCATTTCTTAGGTGTTGGAGAAACAAGGAGCCAAATATGAAGAGTTGGTGTATAGGTTCATTTTTTTTTATGCCAAGTTTGAAGTGGTCTATAGGATGGTATTTGAAATTCTAATTGAAGTTGATGGCAAGAAAAATGAAGGAAAGGTTGGAGATAAGAGTTACCATGGAACTTCTATCAACCCATCCATATTAGAAGAATGAGGAACCATTGTGCAACAAGGCTACCTAGGATTCATAGAGTTCCATGCCAGCAAGCTCCTTGAGCCTCAACTAATAAGTTTCTTAGTATGGTTTATTGTTTTGGGAGTGGATTCATTGTGTATTTCCCTATAGCTATACATTATGGTGATGCTTTGCAATCGTTTTGTCTAAATTTTGGTTATGTTTCTAATTTTTTGAAGGTCCTGAACTTCTAGCAGATGTATAGTTCTAAAGACATGCAAACTCTACTATCTATGTGGCCTAGTTTCCTATTTTTGGTAGGCCACAAAAAATAATGATTGTAACACTTTTTTATATTACTAATGTGAATAGAACTTTCTTACAAAAAAAATATATCAATCAGTAACATTGCAAAATCAAGTTAAACATAGTGGAAATCGCACACGCATTGTACATGCATGAAACCCTATCTCTTGTACATTTAGAATGGAGGACGACGTTGGGAGGGGGCCTCTTCCCCCTCCAGAATATGATGCTTGGGCCTTCCACGAGATGGTAGCGGACTTTGTTAAATATATGAAATCCAAACCCTCCCAATTCATGAAGAAGCTAGAGGAAATGCCCAAAGTCTCTCTCTCACCCTCTTCTTCCAGGAGAAAGGATTTATCTTTAGCCAATTAGGGCTTGATCAGACAATTTACAGGTATTTGGCCATCTCCAAAGACAAGAGTTGCATGGCTTGAGATAAACTGGAATCCCTTTATCAAAGGATCAATAAGCGATTTTTCTATGGAAGAGGGCTTTTAACATTCCTCTTTCAATTCAAAGAAGACAAGGATTTAATATTATGTGGCAGACGGTATTTTCTAGGAGCAAGAGGAATGTATTTGAAAAAATGAACACCCAACTTCATCCCTAAAAATGATGTGCCCTCAGTTGTTTCGGTGTGGGTTCGACTTCCACATCTTCCTCTTCACTATTGAAGTGATGACAACCTTTGGTGTATTGGAAACTCTATTGGTTGGTATGTTGATCGAGCAACACCTAAAGAGAACATATCCCCTGTGCAAGGATTTGTGTCGAGGTGGATCTTGAGAAATGGATTCCTAAACCAATGGTTATCACCTTGTATAACTAGAAACATGTGCAACAATTGGATTACGAGCAACTACCCTTCAAATACAAGATCTACCAGGAATACGAGCACTTTGCAAGGAATTGTAAGAAAGTAAACTTAACCCCAACTGGCCCTAAGAAAGGGGATCAACGAAAAGTGGTATCACACAATTTTTTTCATGGTGGGAACAAGGTTTTGTCCTCATCAACAAGCCCCTCAAATGCAGGTCCAAAATCACCCTCCAAAGCCACCAAAAACATTAGGAAAATCATGTCTTATACTACTCACAACAACTTTGAATCCTTGTCTCAGTTGTTGGACACTAGGGTGGAGGTAATTCCAACCCCTAGAATCATCGAGTTTGCCAAAAAGGAGCCACCTTCATTCCAAGAGGCCCTTCGGCCTCATGTGAAGAACTCAACAAGATTGAAGAAAACACTAGTAAATTTGCGTCATTTTCTGACGACCCTTTCAACGTAATTCCAACGTGATATTGTTGGGATCACAACAAACATTGGCCCCTCCAAACATCATTTCTGGTACCATATCACTTCCGACAAATACACTTGTGTCGTACTTACGACGTTTCTTACGGACACGTGTCGTCTAAGGCTCAATTTTACAGTAAAGCAAGTTGTCATCTCACTTCCGATGTATATTTTCATTGTGCACTAATATCTTCCAATTCTGGACTGTTTTTACATGTACAAGGGTTTAAATTTTTATGTTGGATACTATTTGAGTATTGTTGGTACAATTTGGATCCTATTACACTCTAAACTTATGAAGCCTAAATTCTTAATTTTATACTGTTGGACAGATCTGTTAGACAACATTCAAATGAATTAAATCAACATTTAATTGGAGTCATTGGTTTATATTTAAATTATGTCTAGTCATACGATTTTAGAGTTGAGGGTCAGTTTGGTACTTATGGTCAAGAAACATTTAAGGATAAATCAATGTATTCTAAAGTGATTTAATTCAAGCCGACATTAATTCATGTGTAGAATGATATTATTTTTCTCAGACTTTAAAGAAAATTTTGGATATCATTTTTCGTGTCGGAGAGTGTATTAAATCTTGGACTGAATTCAAACTTGATATATTGGCTTATTGTTTTGTACCATAAATTAAAGGGATAATATTTTTTCACATGTACATTTAATTTTTTGGAAATTTGTGGTGCAAACACAAGGTTCAAAAACCACACTTGTGGCAGGGTAACACTTCTCTCACAAATTGATGTTCATGGTAAATGATTCCAACATTTCAACATTGGCCACTCTGCACAAATGATTGTTTCCTAATGCTTCTTGATACACATCTTACATAATTTGGAATAATCCTTCAAAGTAAATATGCCAGAATTGCAGCTTATACGAATTTTCACATTCACTCCCTTTTCCAACATTAATAATAGTTTCTTATGGATGGTAGCATACATGGTTAACTGTTGGAAAGTAATATTTTGTGGCATGTGTAATTTGAACAAATAAGTTGTCTCTAAATTCAACGCATTATAAATTTGACATCCTCAATGTAAATTGGCTTCTTGGGTTAATTGTATCAAATCATTCTAGGCTAATCTACACTCCCATATTATTACTTAATGATTTGGATTAGATTGACCCTTAGGGTTTACCCCCTAGGATAGGGTAGCTTTTCCTTAGCCTGAAGTGTGGGGAAAGGATACCAAGGTGACAACAGGTAGCTTGTGTGTAGTGCCTCTAGGATTCTTTGCCAAGGTTAGGACTTATCCTTCCGGGGTATAGTTTCAATGGGGTATAGTATCAATGATAACATGACCCTCTCTTCTATGCCATGAGCACATGTGTGGTGTTTGTTGGAGATATTTTGGGAATATTGTTGGATCGATCTGTGAGTTTTAAACCTATGAAGTAAAGCAATGCATATAGATTCTTAAGCAAAACAAAACTTAATCGATGGCTCATACACAGAGATTTTATACCGGAAACCCTCAACCGAAAAACCTTTCTTATATTCATTATATCGAATTTCACCATTCACCATACAATATATACAATGTTTTTAGGTATTCCGTAGATACCAAAACCCTAATCCCTTAATCTAGGATTAATTTACAAAACCGCTAAAAATAGCAAAAACTGCCCAAAAAAATTTCGGGGCATTGCCCCGAACACTGCGCGTAACCAGGGGGGGGCGTACCTACCCCCCCATGGGAACCCCCTAGGAAAGCGCTCGGTGCACATGATGCAGTTTTCATATCTGACGTGCCCACACACACACATGCAAAGAATATAACACATACCCAACATTCTCCCACTTGTTGTTTTCTTTGCATCCAGGGGTCCAAGGGATTATATAGTCAACAATCCAGGAAAAAAATGCCCATTGTTACTCTATACCAGGAGAACTTTTCTGTGCTCACAGACTTTGTCAATGAATCTACAACATTCTTCAAAGTGTCAACCTTTTCCAGCAACACCTTCTTTTCCTCA
>JZKD02S1608351.1:22964-34032 GCA_000966675.3 Picea glauca
GTTCCACCTAGTATCAATTCCCACTCTTGACATGCCTTATTTATCCACTTGTTAACTCACTCCTATATTTACTTAATAAAAATAACATTTATTGAAATATTGACCATGCCTAAATACTACTCTAGTGTTATATAGACACCTTCAATTCATATAAACAATAGAATGAAATAACTTAATAAGTAGATAAACTTAACATGTTAATTAGGTTTATCTGTAATTAATTCCACTAATTAACTACTTATATAATTACTTAATAAACATGAAATTAAAATAAATATATATAACTTTTATCATCTATAATAAATATGCTATTAAAATAAATACATATGATTATCATTATCAATAATAATTACTAATAACTATACTTTATATTGAATACATAATTACTTAATAAATATAATATTAAAATAAATTTATAATTATATTAATAATAATTATATAAAATTAAATAAATATAAAATAATTTTATCTATATTTATAAAATATGCATAATCATAATAATTAATATATATTTTATAATAATAATAATAATTAAAAATTTCAATATATTTATTTATAAAATATGAAAAATAATAAAAATATTCCCAAAACACAATAAAATATCAAAAATAATAAAAATATTCCCAAAACACAATAAAATATGAAAAATAATAAAAATATTCCCAAAACACAAAGTAAACCTTACGTCTACATTTATTGATATATGTACTATGCCAATATTATATAAGCCTCCAATCAAATAAAGAAATCCATATTGGTTAGTTTTTCAGGTGGTTCCGGGTACGATTCTTGCATGCATGAATATATTGTGTAAGGGATGAGTTGTTAACTCACTTTTATGGCTCGCCGAGCCACCTCGAGAGTCTCCATTTATGCCTTTAACTCAAATAAATACACTTTCAATTTTTCGAAAATATATCTTTCCTCTACATATACCACACACGAAATTGGCTTCTCCTCCATGGTTGATTTGCAGTTAAATTACAAAGACGAGATGACTAGGAGCATATGCTTGCAGTGTTTGGTTGATTTGCAGTTAAATTACACAGAGGGGATGACAAAGATGAAGAATAGAGTCCATTATTTCCTGTGGAGTTAGCTGATGTGCAGTTCTTACATGTTTTCGCTTCATTCTTGGCTAGGAAGGTACAAAGGAAACAACTAACCCTGCACCTTTCATGAACCTTTATTCCGGGTGTACTTCTCAGTGTAATCCGCTTCTGTTCTTCAGGTAGCCACTGTTGTCCTCCTCCAGCTGGGTGTTCCACGCGAGTCTTCAGTGTTTGTCCGGGTCTGGAGCTAAATGATAAAAAATTTCACTGAAAAGACTCCAGTGATCTGGTTTGGTTTGGCTATACTCCTCAGGTGCATAAATATCTTTCTCTCACAAAATTTCAATTATTATCTTTTTCCCAAACAAGTTAGTATTCCTTAAAAATAAAAGATAGAAGGGCATGTTCATTTCCTAGCAAATCCCAACAATGTTCTCTTCAGATTGCCACTTGCATTGTCCGACTATTTTTCTTCTCTCCAGGCTCATTATCTTTATTGTCAGGTTCATTATCTTTATTCTCTAGCAGGGTTGGAATTTGAAATGCTACCCAACCATCAAATTTGATGGTTACAGTCAATTTTAGGCTTTTCAACGAGCTTTGATGATGGGTATTGAGGAGTTTTGAATGTATTCAGGAGCTAAATTGTCCAGTTATGTGTAATTTACTCGTCAAATTTCATTTTGGTTATGGCCATGCTCTGTACCCTCATTAAGACTCATCCCTTTGTTTCAATTTTTAATGTGAGAGAATGGATAGTAACTAGTGGTGCTAGCATCCACCATAAAAGATTGAAAGGAGTTTCTCAAGTGACATTGATAAAATAGAAAAGAATTTATTTTCATTCATAAAGTAGAAAAGATTGAAAGGAATTTCCAGGGCATTTTTAGATGAAATAAACTCAAGAAGTGAATATATCTGTAAAACAACGACTCCTCGCCTGGGCATTGATATCTCATTTTTTAATTAAATTCTTTAATCAAAATCCTTGCTATAGGAGGCTTCTTTATGACCAACGACAATCACATGAATAAATCCAATCTAGATGAAGTGGCTGACTGAGATCAAAGTGGAATTAACGAGTCGATACGAGCAGGTACGCTAAAATATTTCTGCTCTGCTCTTTATTTGAAATCGATTCCCATTTACTTTGTAGTGGGTCAAAGAATTGAATGCAGTTGCAGGTCAGAAGTCCCGCAATTATCATTCTTTGGAGATTTTCATTGAGTTTGGAAACCAAGGGAACTACAGTCCCTTTTTTTTCAGCACTATTGTCAAAATAAATGTGGTAGATTTAACATTGAACCTTTAGAACCTTTTCAGCTTTTAAAATAATTCAAAATTCAAATGTTTGCTAACGATTTTTTTAGTTACAAAATAAATTTTAGTTTAAATTAAGCCAAAAAATTAGGGTTAAATTAGGGTTTTATGTTAGAAATTTGAAAAATGGTAGAAATTAAAGTTTTACTTCAAAAATGAGGTACACACTTTCTATTTGATGTTGAATTATAAAATTAGTTATTGGATATTTGCTATTTTTACAATTTCTAATCTTATACTTGATATGAAATTATATGTATGTAGATATGATTTTGTTTTAAAATAATTTTATGTTTATTTTCATTTTTACACTTATCACTATAGAGATGATTTATGAATATTTTATAATTGGTAATTTTAAAGTTTCAAAATTTTTAAAAATAAAATAAAATATATTATATATTATTCTGAATTGAATTGAAGTTTGTGTAAAAAATTTAAGGTATATTTACAACTTAAAATGATAAGATATTATTATATGAATAATACATATAAATATATACATAAGTTATGATTTTGTTTAAAATAAAGTTATTTTTTTTCTTCTTTATATTTAATAGGTTTGGAAGAGTTATGATTACAAATGATAATTTTAGAGTGTCGAAGTTTTAGAAAATAAAATAAAATTTATATTATATATATCATTCAATGTATAATTTAATATGATTGAAATATTATTACATGCATAATTTTCATGTTTGTACTTTGTTTACTTTTTAAACTTAGTTTTTATATAATTACTTAATAAATATGAAATTAAAATGATATCAAAATGAATGAAAATCATTTTCATTATCAATAATTATATTTTATATGGAAAATTCTTTATTTTTATATCATTTAAATATGATAGGGTAAGTTAATAAATTGATAAACTCAACATGTGATTTGAGTTTCCTTCGTCCGTGGATTCACGGTTATCCCCCCACCTCGTATCAATTCCCACTCTTGACATGCGTTATTTATCCACTTGTTAACTCACTTGTATAATTACTTAATAAACATAACACTTATTGATATATTGACTATGCCTAAATGCTACTCCAATATTATATAGCCACCTTCAATTCATATAAACAATACAATGGAGTAAGTTAATAAGTAGATAAACTTAACATGTGTCAATTGGGTTTCGTCCGAATGGTCAGTGGATTCAAGGTTATCCTACGCACCTTGTTTCAATTCCCACTTGTGACATATGTTCTTTTTATCTACTTGTTAACTACTCATATGATTACTCAATAGACGTGTAATTACCCTTCACTTCATACTACAATCAAGTAAGTTAATTACTAGATCAATTCAACATGTCAATTGGCTTTTGTCTGAATGATAAGTGGATTCAAAGTTATCCTACCCACATTGTTTCAAATTTTTCGAAAATATATCTTTCCCCCTCATATACCACACGAAATTGGCTTCTCCTGCAGTGTTTAGTTGATTTGAAGTTAAATAGTGTTTGGTTGATTTGCAGTTAAATTATAGAGACAAGATGATGAAGCTGGAGAATGGAATCAATTATTTCTTGTGGAGTTAGCTTATGTGTAGTTCTTACAAGTCTTTGCCTCATTCTTGGCCAGGAAGGTACAAAGAAAACAACTAACCATGTACATGATGTAGACACATATAGAGAAAGCATCAAACCCTGTAAAATTGTTGTTTAGAAATATTCTTATTTACATTGAATTGATGATCATAATTCGACCCTAAAGCCACTAGATTATGTGCTTAATCTACACGACACTTCTATCTCTCCATTTCTATGTTTCTTTTAGAGGAATCCTTTTCCAACTGAGGCAGTGTTTGGTTGATTCACATACATGATATGATGGAGATGAAGAATAGAGGTCATTATTTCTTGTGGAGTTGGCGCCTTCACCTCATTTTTGTCTCAAAAAATAGAGAAAACAATGTACCCGAACTATTCCCGAATGTGATAGTTTGGAAAAGGGGAGTTTCACACCAAGTAATCTGAAATCTCTCACTGTCAATTTTCACATGCAACTATATGTGACTAATTTTCAGATCTGAAATTGCTTCCTAATGATCTAACAACAAAACCCTAGCTGTTATCACTGAACAATTTTACACTGAAAATTATTGACTGAAAACATATGCAGCAGAAACAAAAAAAATCATAGATGAATCATCAATACACATGAGACACAAATTTCAGTTCTGTATTCTTGTTAACATCATAAATCTAGAGGGAAAAAACCAACCCTCCCAGCCAATACAATATCACCAAAATATGAGGACAACCTTGTCCTCCAAAGTCACCAAAACTGAGAACAACCTTGTTCTCCAATCACCATACAAATCAAAAAACCAAACCTCAACAATATCCCTGGAAATCTCCTCTGCCCACAAATCTGTTGTAGACCACCTGTACAACCTATTGACGTCCCCTGTCAGCTTGTATGGATCTGTACCTTCCTAGAAAATTAGATACCTGATTCACCCTCTTGCAACCCGCGTGTATGCGTGGTTCACCTTCTTGCGACCTGCATGTATACACGATTCACCTCACCTATGACCTGCGTATATACACTTTTCATCTCACCTGTGACCTGTGTATATACGCGATTCGTCACACCTATGACCTACATATATACGCGATTCGTCACAGCTGTGAATTGCGTATACACGTGATTTGTCCCACTGCAAACCGTGTATTGTACGAAAAATTGGCTCCTCATGTGCGACCTTCTTCGCTTCTCTTTCCTAGGCCAGATTTTCCACCTTGCAGACTTTCCCTTTGTCGATATCACCAAGCCTCCTAGCACAAGTGCAGACTCACTTATGCTAGCTCCATCATGTCTCCATACACTCTACATGATGTGTAATGTCACAATGACCTCTCTTCTTTATATACAATCCTTAGGGGTCAACATAGAAGCCTCTTCACAAGTCAACATCAAGTTAGGCTTTCCTTGTGGGTGTGAATCCCCAACACAAGCCCACAAAGCCCATCACCAAACCCATGAAATCCCTACTCAAATCCAAGGGGGTTTTCACCAAACCGAAAGTGTGATGTGGTGCCCACGACAATTCCCAAATACCCAACACCTAGGGTCATGTGATAATACCTGCCTGAAGCTACAAAAATCAACACTCCCTCTTAGCGAGGAAGGTATTCTCACCACACTCCACAAGTGGGAATGCCTCTCGATGCTACAAAAGCATCAACACTCCCTCTTAGCGAGGGAGACATTCCCTCCTCCATCACCTGAAAGTAGATCTGTCTCCCATCTTGGATCTGCTACCACAACTTCTTTCCAATCCATTTGATTAGTTGTTAGCTTTTGGGGCAGCTCGGATAGGTACTTCTACATTGATGGTGCCTATCATGCGGAGGTGTTCGAGCGACACTCTCTAGAGTGGATTTTATTTAATGACTAAAGTGACTTTTTGTAATGTTGAGTGACTTAAGTGATTTAAGTGATCTCAACGAGAGATTAATTTATTCCTAATAAAATCACTTTATTGAACAATTACACAACTAGGTTATCAACATTGGTCGCTCACTCTATCATCGAAGCAAATCCTCCTCTCCAGTCCTCTTGACTGGATGCATCCTCGATCACTAAAGCAAATCCTGTTGTTTGACATGATCTGTAATGTTCCTGAGCTAAATTTTTTGCTCGGAACACTAAATGTTTACTGTTTGTTATGTTTGTTCATATGTTTGCAGGTGTATCCATAAAGATGTGCATTTGTATTATTTAATGTTGATTGACCAATATATATGAAGCATACAATCATAAACAAGACAAGAGATATAAGAACACTGTAGAGAACCAACAATGTCAGATCTCACCTTTATTTAGATAGTAAGGAGATCCCATATACAAGAGATCTGCAGATCTGGAAGAAAGCCCCAATAATATCAAAATGGTATGCCAGCTGATACAATAAGAAGAACAATACAAAGATAAGTGCCTCCCAAAGGCTGTATGAGAAGGGATCCAAGCCTACAAAGGCCACCAGCAAGCAAGATCTGATTGAAGATAGGAGAACCTCGTCAATACACTGCAAAACCTCTGCAACTGGATGAGTTGTGCCCTGCTTTGGATGTCTCCAAACCCTCAAGTTTCGGCCCTCCCTTTCTTGACCTCCAAATCCCTCCAAACTCCCCCGGAATGTAGATCGGGTTGATAGAAACCTCCAGACCAAGTCTCAAGCTGATCTGAGAAGTATTGCCCCTCCAACTAGACAATCCCTAAACTAGATTATGCCATCCCTGGTTTGATAAAGTCAAGGAGGGTACGTTCTCCCCTCTAGGAGCCTCCAAATACCACCAAACTCTACCAGAACATAGATCGGGCCAATGCTACCAAGATGGTGAAGTCTCAAGCCAATCTATGAAGATCTGAGCCACCAAACACTGAAAACCACTTTCTGCAATGCACCCTCCTTCTCTCCAATTCGTGCCAAGCTTCCAGAAAGAAATTTCTAGGATAAAATCCTCCAGAATAGACCAAGAACGATGTCAGGGACCCTACGAAGAGAACCCAGGTGCTGGTTTTCCAAAATACCTCCTCCTTTCTCCAGATTGAACCAATATCTCCAAGGTGGTGCGCCCTAACCTAGAATTTGCCTGTAGAACAAACCTGTAACACTGCAGAATGGTGTGGGAGGATTATTTCACCTCTGGGACAAAGCCTGGATCAAGAAAGATGGAATCTTTCACCATCGAGTTGATCTCTAGGGTTTTAGATTCAAAACCCTCAAAACTGATTGTGCTCAAGAGCTCCTATGCAAATAAGATAATAATCTAGAATCCCTCAGGAGTTCGCCCTGCCATTTCTTTTATAGCTCCAATCTATTCATCCATTGAGTTAGTTTACCCCTAGGGTTAAATCTTAACCTAACTCATCTTTTCTTTTTCTTCGTTGAGTTACCCTTTTTCCACAAAGTCAACTTAACTTTAAAATATTATATTTTCTAGTTGATTTTGTCCCCAATATGCCTGAGAATATAGTCTAGTGGGGAAAGCTAGACTACTGAGTCTCACCAATCCTCTTTATCAAGAGGTGGGGGACATTATAGTCTTCCTTGCTAGAAATTGCTTGCCCACAAGCAATTATGAACCTGTCTCCTGGATCAACTGCTCCCCTTCCCACGTGGCATCCTCCATAGGTAGATTCTTCCACTTATCCAAATATTCTTTGATGCTTCTTTTCCTCATCTTTCTCTCCCTAACTTCAAGTATCTCCTCTAGTATCAGTACCAACTGTCCTTCTTCATCCATGGGTGGAAATTCCTCGATAATAGTGATATTCTTTTCGATGGCCCTCTTCAAACACGAAACATGAAAGACATTATGTATTTTGCTGCCTTGTGGTAGATCCAACTCATATTCCACGGATCATACCCTCTTGTTGACTCTGTATGGACCAAAGAAACGAGGTTGGAGCTTCTCTGCGCCACTTCTCTTGATGGATGTTTGTCTGTATGGTTGGAGCCTCAAATAAACCAAGTCACCGACCCCAAAGGTGCGCTCAGCTTTGTGCTTGTTTGCCTATACCTTCTATTGATTTTGTGACCTCTATAGGTGCTCCTTCAATTCTGTGAGGATGTCCTGACTCTACTGAATTCATTCCTGAACCATGGGAGCCCTGTTGTCACCGAAGGCAATCTCTACAAATGAGAGAGTCTCATAGCTGTATAAGGCCCTGAATGGTGGCATACCAATGGACATATGATGAGTGGTGTTGTAACAATATTCCCCCAAGTGAAGCCATTTGACCCATGCCTTTTGCTGTCCTACCACATAATTCCTGAGGTAGCCTTCAACCCATTTGTTGACTATCTCTATCTGGCCAACCGTTTTCAGGTGAAAACTGGTACTAGGTGTCAGGGCCGTACCTACTAGCCTGAAGAGCTTCTGCCAAAAAGTGTTCATGAACCTGCTTTCCCTGTCACTCACTATGGTTTTGGGCAGCCCATGCAATCTGAAAACTTCCCTGAAGAATAGGTCTGCAACCTGTGTTGCACTGAAATCTGTGGCAATGGAAAAAAAATGTGCAAACTTCGTCAACCTGTCCACCACTACGAAAATGTAGTCCTTGCCCTGAACCTTGGGCAACCCTGTGATGAAATCCATGGATATGCTCTCCCACTTGTGCTTCGGAATGGGAAGTGGTTGTAGTAGTCCTGCTGGGTGAGTGTGTTCATCTTTGTTGGCCTGGCAAGTGTTGCACTCATTGATGTGGCTCATCACATCTTCCTTTAAACCCATCCAAGCAAACCTCTCCCATACTTGTCTGTATGTCTTGACGAACCCTTGGTGCCCTTCCACTGGTGAATCATGGCATGCCTGTAACACCTTGGCCTTGAAGGCTGATTCGGGAACCAAGAAAATTCGGCCCTTGTAGTAAATGATACCATCCATAATTCGTAAATTTTCATCTAGCACCTGCCCATCCATCACTTCACAAGCAAACTTGTTCTTTGAATATTCCACTAAGAGGTGTGCCTTCCAATCCACTGAAATATCGGTCATGTCATAAACTGATGGTCTTTTGGACAAAGCATCTGCTACCACGTTATTCTTCCCTTTGACAAATTCTATATTGAAGTCATATGCCTGGATTTCGCTCACCCACTTTTGCTACCTTTCATTCAAGTCCTTCTGATCTAGGAAGTACTTGAGGCTGTTTTGATTTGTCCTCACTATGGATTTTGCCCCAACTAAATACTGCCCGAACTTAGCCAATGCATGCATGATGGCTAGCATTTCTTTGTCATAGATGGTGTAGAGGATCTCAGGACCTCTCAACTTTCGGCTTTCATAGACAATCGAGTGTTTGTTCTGCATAAGTATTGCTCTAATGCCTTCCCCTGAGGCATCACACTCCACTATGAAGGGTTGTGCGAAATTTGGTAGGGCCAATATCGGGCATGTGCTCATTACTTTCTTCATTTCTGGGTTCCATTTGAATGCCCATTTCTTGGTCAATTCCGTCAAAGGTGCGCAAAGTTGAGAATTTTTTTTGACAAACCTCCTATAATAGCAGCAGATGCCCAAAAACCCCTTCAACTCGGTGCGTGTCTTAGGTGTGGGCCAGTCGATGATATCTTGTATCTTTTCTTGGTGTACCTGTACTCCATTCACTCCAATAATGTGTCCTAAATAAAGGACCTCTATCATCCCAAATTCACATTTGGACTCCTTAGCATATAAGGATTGCTCCTCCATGATAGCCAAAATCGGTTCCACATGTTGAAGGTGCTCCTCCCAAGTCTTGCTATAGATCAGTAAATCATCAAAGAAGACTAATAAGAACTTCCTTAGCTGCTTGTTGAACAAATGATTCATGCACGATTGGAAGGTGGCTGATGCATTAGTTAGCCCAAAAGGCATGACTAAAAACTCATAGTGTCCATAGTGACATCGAAAATCAGTCTTGGAAATATCTTTCTCCCTCATCTTTATTTGGTGATAGCCGGAGCGTAAGTCAATCTTAGTGAAATATACTGCCCCATGGAGCTCACCCAATAGCTCATCGATCCGTGGGATGGGATATCTATTTTTTATGGTTTTCTTGTTTAGAGCCCTGTAGTCAATGCACATGCACATTGTTCCATCTTTCTTCTTCACCACCACTACTGAAGATGCAAAGGGACTGGAACTTGGCCTGATGTGACCCATATCCAACAACTCCTTAATTACCTTTTCAATTTCATCCCTGTACTTCTTGGGGTGCTTGTAGGGAGTGGTGATGACAGGTTTCACACCCTCCTCCAATTCTATGATGTGCTCAAACCCCCTATTTGGTGTTGCCCTTGGTGGGATAGGCTCAAAGACCTTGCTGTGCCTATCCATGATTTTCTTGATCTCTGGTGCGTAGTGTGTTTCCCCCTTTTTGTCTACACTGACTGAAATTCTGCATTCTACTACATAAGCAATTTTTTCCCTCCGGAAGATGGCCTCCATGCGCTTTGCTGTCACCACCCTTAGTGTGTTGCTTGTCATACCTTTGAGAACCACCTTTTTCCCTGTTTCTTCTTTGAAATACATTTCCATGGTTTTGTAATTTGTGGTGATTGGCCCCAATGTACTAAGCCATTGTACTCCCAGGATGATGTTGGTGTTTGGAAGGTCCATAACATAGAAATCTTGTGCCAAATCATGTCTTCCCAAAGTAAGTTTCATTCCTGGGATGTACCTCTGACAAGGCATGGTGCATCCGCCTGCTACCTCTACACGAAATCCCTCAAACTCCACTGTTGGTATGTGCCTTCTTTGCAGTAAGGCCGAGTTAATGAAGTTGTGTGAGGCACCTCCATTAATGAGAACTGAGACCTTATGCCCCTGCAACACTCCTCTCATCCTGAAGGTGTTGAATTTAGGTACCCCGTTGATGGATGCAATGGTCACCTTCTCATCTGCTGTAAGGCCATGACTAGCATCTTCCTCTTCTGCCTGTCCTGGGTTTTCGGCCTCCATATTTTGTAGGTGGTAGAAATATTCATCCTCCTCATCATATGAGATCACCTCAATGTAGTGGGATTTTCCCTTACCCATGCACTTGTGTGTTGGATCCCATGGTTCCTTATAGGCGAAACACAACTGCTTCCTCCTTAATTCCCTCCTAGTGGGCTCATCCATCGTACCCCTTCCTTGGTCAAACCCCCTTGGGTCTCTCCCTCCTTGGTTCATAGGAGGTCTTTGATCTCTACCCCCTTGA
>JZKD02S1608351.1:88874-110350 GCA_000966675.3 Picea glauca
TAAATGGTATCCTCATTAGAACCAATCACATCCCACTTACGTCTTCCAACATGTATGAACTCATCAATATTACCAACAATGTGACTATATTTATCATGACATGAAGGATTTAATGCATCCAAGGGATCCTCTAGTACTTCTTCACTTTCCAAATCACAAAACAAAGCATCATCAAAATCTTGGAAAGGGAAATAACTTACCGTGTTCACTTCTTGTTGTGCAGGAGCATCAATGGCTTGGATGACTTCATCAAATGGAAGAGGGTCCAGTACATCACGTCCAAGACTCATCTCTTCGTCTTCATAAAAAATGAAGGAGCTAGCTCTTCCAAGGGTTCATTTACTTCTTCACCTTTTGAATCATAGAATGAAGTGTCATCAATAAACTAGAAAGGAAAATGACTCACCTCATTCTCTTCATATTGTGCAGGAGAGATAGGGTCTTGGAGAGCTTCATTAGACATAGCATCGGCTACTAGTGCTTCATTCTCATAATTCACTTCTCTAGTTAAATCTTTACTGCATTCTATCGAATCATGGGAAAAATCTTGCTCCTCTTCAAGGGGTTCACAACTTTCTTCATAAATTTCTCCTTCTATATCACAGGGTTCTTGGTATTGAGTATGGTACACATCCCTGACATCTTCCACAATCTCAGTGGTGAATCCTTCGTTCTCTAGGGCTACTGCGAGATTTTGAAGGGCATATTCATATGTCAGGCATTGTTGTTTCACAAACTCAATAAACCTACTGATGAGGTCTACGAAAGATGATATACCCCTATCTTTGCAACAACTCTTAAACCAATCTTGCAAAAAATATGGCAAAGAATGTATGAACAATTTTACCAGAACATCCTCCCCTCCCAATTCTATCTCTCATATACTTCAAGAATTCTACAATGTGAGTAATTGGGAGGCCTCCAAATCTTGGAGAGTTGTTTAACCATTTTGTATCAAAATAATGCGGGTATCCTTGAAAACTTTTGAAATCAATAGTCGGATACACTTGTTCCCAGGGCGCCATTATCCCATAACTTGGAAATATCACAGAATTGAGAGTAAGGTGGCACCTTGGAAACGGTTAGTGGAGTCGCCAGATATCCTATTAAGGATTATCAAAGGGATGAGGGAATCACCCTTAGTGGAGTCGCCATGTAAGCTTTGTGAAAAGAAGGCTTTGGATAAAGGCTTGTTAATATTATAGTAGCTGCGGGAGGTATTTACCTCCACGTGTAAACCTGACAAGGATAGAATACTTTGGGAAGCAAGAAGAAACCCTAATGAGTTGGCTAATAACCCTAGAAGACTTGTCGACTCAAGAAGATAATTTATATTAGGTTATTAGCCTCCAAAAGAAGAAGTTGGCCATAAATAATAATAACAGACAGACACCTAGAATGAGAAGTCGGCCCAGGAAGTTAGCCAGAATTAGTATAAATACAGAAGGTCAGTTCTCATTCTGGTAGGCATTCTAAAGATTGCAGAGCAACACTTCTGCGCGCTGCAGTTGCCCATTTTTTGCACAGGTTTGGAGGAGAGTTGTCATTGCAGCTGCTGCAGCTAGCAGTGATGCTTGGAGTATCTCTTATCTAGGGTTTGGACTATGTGATCAACTCTTGTTGGTGAGATATCCTTGGGGAAAGGTGTGCTACCCTTTGTTTGGCTATCTAGCCTAGGGTTTGCTTCCGGAGTGATTCTCTGTCAAGGTTAAGGTGCTCGGAGGGTGGCTTCGGCCTATGGTTGGGTGACAATAGAGATATTTTCAATGGTAAAACGAGCACATCCATTATATTTTAACAGGTTATGGGCCCACACCTCCTTCATTCAGTCTAACCACTGGAAGGAAACATAGCCATGAGGACATTAAGCTCGTTGAAGAACTGTCACTAGGGTTTCTAGCAGGAGCAATCACCATAGCACTCCCGCTAGGGTTACTAGCTGGTGCAGTTGCAGAAACCCTAATCCTCTTGTTGAGGCACCTTAAGTGAAGGGATTGACCTAATCTCCAGATAGATCAGTGTGCCTTAGCCTAGCGCATCTTCTGGTAATCTCAGCAAGCCAAGACGTTAAGTTTGAGTTTTTGGTCAAAACTAGGGTTTGACGAAGACAAAGCAGCCATGACTTATTCTATGAAGTCAGAAAACAAGTTAGATGAGCCTCTAACTTCAGAGCGTGGAAGACAAGGATTGATCTCATCCTTGCCAAGAATAAAGCGCTGGACATCGTGAAAGGAAAGATCGTGCAACCAGTGTTTGAAGAAGGAAAAGAGAAGGAACCACATAACGCTGCAGTTATGGAGAAGTTCAAAGACAGTGACATCAATGCTATGAGTATCATAGTGGAATCTGTTATCGCACAGTTTGTAGCTAGGTCAAAAATCTAGAGGATAGAGGCCAAACTAGCGTAACATGAACCTTCTCCACCCAATGTCACCACAATGGGGAGGTTCTTTCTATTTAGGGAGGTTAGCCCAGAGGAGACGTCCCCAGTAACCTGGGGTTTTTAAGAGGCAAAGGTATAAAAGTTAAGGTCAAAGTTCCTCCTCACAGGTTACCACCAAGGTCAGATAGCCCGGCTAATCAGCCAATAAAGAAGTGTGTGCCCAAATGAAAACACCTGCCCGGAACAAGGCAACAACAATACAATATATATGCAGGCTATAACTCAATGGGTTAGTACTTCATATGACTATCTAACATCATATAAGCAATTGAAACAATAGATATCAATGAGATCAATGTTAATTAATACAGCAATGGAATAATGTCAAATCATCAATAAATATTGAGATGATGTAGCCAACAATGCAATTAATCATTCCTTTACTCAATAAATTCTCTTAACCATCATCTAATTGCTTATCAACAAAGGTGTTGCGTCAAGATGGAATAACCAAGAATGATGTCAGCCTAGTTAGGGTTAGTTAGTTAGTTAGGGTTTCAAATTTAAAAGGTTTGAGAGGTTGTTTGAGCACTATCACTTCAACGTTGTGGATTTGAGATCAGTGCCTAGGGGTAGATGGAGTCAATTAAGGAGAGGATGCAAGGTTGATGGGATAAAAGGCTAAGGACAAGAGGGAAGGGTTCTAGAGTGCTGCAATGGCAGGGCCCTAGAATCAAAACCCTAGTGGAAAGAGGCTCACTTCGGTGTTGCTTAAGCAAGGCCTCGTGCTCTTTCTTCCTTCCTTAGGTCAAACTTGGAAAAATGGCTAGCATAAAGATAAGTTAAAACAAGAGGATGAGGTGAGGGAAAGTGTTGCAATGGCAAGGCTTTATCACCAAACCCTAGTAGATGGACGGCCCTAGGTGTACATAACCTAGGCCTAGGACGTCACCTCCTTTCTAACCTTCAAAAATCAAAGCTAGCACAAAGGGAAAAAGTGAAGAAAGTGTAGCAAAGGCTAGGCTCTTCCTTCCTTTTTTAATGGCTGAATATTTCTCTCTTAGGGGACATGAAACAAGGACCTACTTGTTTGCTTGTCACCTAGGGTCTTAAATCAGCAAATTTATAAGCAAATGCAAGAACATAAACCTACAACCATTCAATTAAGAAGTTTTGCAAGAAAAACACTTACATATCATGATGAAAAAGCATGTGCAAACCCTAGTTGTAAACCTTCCTTCAAGAGAAATGCCAAATATGCCAAGAAAATCCTTCCATCAACAAGTGCACCTCACTTTAAAATACCAAATACCCAACAAGGGTGCAAAAATCAGACCTCACAAGAGAGTGAGTTGTGTGTTTTGTCAAAATGAAGGTAAAAGTCCTCAATATATACTGTATCATGACCTTTAATTAAAATTAGGTCATTAAAATTAGCAGACAAGGATTTAAAACAAAATCATAATGTTTTTACATTAAATTGTTAAATCAAACCCTAAATGAGCAAAAAGAAAGACGTCAAGCCCCACTGAGGGAGACGTTAGCCCTTTTAGGGAAAAATGCAGCATCAAATGACAAAATGTTGGCCCTTTTTAGGCCTCCAAATCATGCCACATGTGCCACTGTTGCCCGGTCTACCTCCCAAGACGTCCAATAGGCTGGATGATGTCATGGTCATTAAGGGTGATGTCTCAGGCTTTCCAAGGCCAATGTTTCACTGAAAAGGGCTCAACCCCCCTAGGTCAAGCTGTGTCGGGGTTCCTTTGGTGGAACGTCCTCTTCCTTTCTGGTGCAAAATCTCAATCAAGCACTGTCCTGTCTCTGCCCCTCTGACGGGTCTCAACAACCATCTGATGGGCTCTTCAGTCCCATGGAGGTTCGAACTAATCATCTCCCCATGTGTACCGGTCCAAGTGGTACCTGTCTGTCGGGTATGGTCCTGCACATTGAAAACTTTGCCCTCCATGGGCTCATTAGTCACAGGGATCATAGCAATGTCAATCATGTTTCATCATTAGTATTATCAAACATATGCATAAAAACCTTGATATATCATTCAACAGCTCAAAGATGTTACAAAATCCTACAATACAAATCTGAGGAAAATGAGCAAGATAACCTATTGGGCTAGTATCCATAAGAAAAGGAAAGTTTCCCAAGGGTTCCCATCCAAACCATGTAATGTTGTGGTGTGGCAAAGGGATGTCCAGACACAGGTTAGAGTGAAAGCCAGGGGTGCATGGTTTCATCTGTGGGTGCCTTTGTAGAAGGTGAGCTATACCTGTCATGGATGCAAGTTTTTTCCAAGCCCCTTTTACCTCTTATTCTTTTCTTTGTTTGCTTTTTTGTTCTTTTTATTCTTTTCATACAAGGACTAATCAGAGGAAACTGCCTTGGCATGGTGACCAGAGCTGACAGTGTTACCCACAAGTACTTTCACAGAAATGATAAGGCTGGCTCGTGATGAGACCCCCTTTCCCTTG
Source organism: Picea glauca (assembly GCA_000966675.3). Classification (NCBI taxonomy): domain Eukaryota; kingdom Viridiplantae; phylum Streptophyta; class Pinopsida; order Pinales; family Pinaceae; genus Picea; species Picea glauca. The sequence goes on from JZKD02S1608351.1 coordinate 93,741, forward strand.
GCCATGCAACCTGTTATCGCATAGTTTGTAGCTAGGTCAAATGGCTAGAGAATTGAAGGCAAACTGGCGTAACAGGAACCTTCCCCACCCAATGTCACCTCAATGGGGAGGTTCTTTCTGTTTAGGGAGGTTAGCCCAGGGGAGACATCCCCGGCAACCTGGGGTTTTGAAGAGGCAAAGGTACAAAGTCAAGGTTAAGGTTTCCCCTTCACAGGTTACCACCAAGGTCAGATAGTCCGGCTAATTAGCCAATAAATGAAGTGTATGCCCAACAGAAAACACCTGCCCGGAACAAGACAACATCAATACAATATATATATATGCAGGCTATAACTCAAAGGGTTAGCACTTCAATGAATATCTGATATCAATTAATAAGCAACGTAGAAAATGATAGACATTAATGAAGGCAACGTTTTATCATTTAGCTATGGCAAAAGCATCAATTCATTAACAACTATCAAGATGATGAAGCAAACAATGTATCCAAGCAACACTTCACTCAATAAATGATTTAATTCATCATTCAATTTCTTATATTCAAGATTGGCTGCGTCAAGATGAGATAACCAACTGTGACGTCAGCCTTAATTAGGTTAGTCTGTTAGTTAGGGTTTCAAAATTCAAAGTTTGATAGTTGTTTTGGACACTAAGACATCAACGTTGGAGGTTAGAGATCAGTGCCTTCAGGTATATGGAGTCAAACAAGATAAGGGCACAAGGTTTTAAAAGGATGAAGACTTAAAGACAAAAGGGAAGGGTTCTAAAGTGATGCAAAGCCAGGGCCCTAGAATCAAAACCCTAGGGGAAAGAGGCTCACTCCGGTGTTGCTTAAGCAAGGCCTCGTGCTCTTTCCTCCTTCCTTAGGTCAACTTGGCAAAACGGCTAGCATCAATGATCAATTTCACTAAAGGATGAGGTGAGAGAAAGTGTTGTAAAGATCAGGCTTTCAAACCCTAGAAAGTGATGGCCCTAGGTGTAGATAACCTAGGCCTAGGACGTCACCCCCTTTCAACCTATAAAATTAAATGCTAGCTTAAAGGAAGAATCAAGATGAGTGTAGCAAAGGCTAGGCTCAATCCTTCTTCTTCAATGGCTGAAATATCTCTCTCTAAGGGGACATGTAACAATGACCTACTTGTGTGCTTGTTACCTAGGGTTTCAAATCAGCAATTTAATAAGCAAATGCAAGAAATTAGACCTACAACCATTCAATTAAGAAGTTTTGCAAGAAAATCACTTACATATCATGAAGAGAAGCATAAGAAAATCCTAGTTGTAAACCTTCCTTGAGAGAAATGCCATAAGATGCCAAAATATCCTTCCAATAGCAAGTGTGCCTCACTTAGACAACAAAAATACCCTAGGAGGGCGCAAAAATCAGACCTCACAAGTGTGAGTGAGTTGTGTTATGTTCAAAATGAGGGAAAACATCCTCAATATATAGTATCTCATGACCTTTAATTAAAATTAGGTCATTTAAAATAGTCGACAAGGCTAATAACCAAAAATCATACTATTTTACATTAAACTACTAAATAAAACCCTAAATGAGCAATAAGCAAGACATCCAACCCTTTTGAGGGAGACGTTGGCCCTTTTTAGGGAAAAATACAGCACTAGAAGACAAACGTTGGCCCTCATTGGGCCTCCAAACTCTGCCACATGTGCCAAAATGCTCTGTCATGGTGCCATACACTCGAGGTGACGTCATGGCTCCTAGATGACGTCCCGGGGCATTAGAAAGCACACGTTCCACCTGTAGTGGGTCAACCCCCTGGGTTGGGCTCAGCCAAGGCGTCCTGAATGAAAACATCCTCCTTCTTCTCTTGTGCAAAGGCTCGACCAATCACTGTCTTGTCTCCGCCCTTGATGGGGTCCCAACAACCATCTGATGGGCTCTTCAGCCCTATGGAGGTCCGAACTAATCATCTCCCCATGTGTACCGGTCCACTTGGTACCTGTCCGTCATGCATGGTCCTGCACATCAAAAACTTCTCCCTCCATGGGCTCATTAGTCCTAGGGATCATAGCAATGTCAATCACATTTCATCATTAATTTTATCAAATGCATGCATAAAACCCCTAGCATATCATCCAATAGCTCAAAGACATTACAATGACCTACTATACAAAGTTGAAGAAAAAGACAAAATGCCCTATTGGGCCAGCATCCATAAGAAAAGGACAGTTCCCAAAGGATATTATCCAAGCCATGTAACACGAGGTGGTGTGGTCAAAAGGATGTCCAGACATAGTGAAAGAAAGGGTTGATATTATCCATGGGTGCCTTTGTAGGAGGCAAGTTGTACCTGTCATAGATGCAATTCTTTCCAACCCCTTTATTGCCTTTATTCTTTCATTTCTTTATTAATTTTTCTTTCTTTTTTTATTTCAAGGTCCAACTAGAGGACACTGCCTTGGCGTGGTGGCCAGAGCTGATAGTGTTACCCACAAGTACTTTCACATAGATGATAAGGCTGTCTCGTGATGAGACCTCCTTTCCCTTGGTCATGCAACCAAAGGTCACTGCCCTAGTGTGGTAACCAGATAATGGCAATGTCATACCGCTAAGTACCCATGAACATAATGGGTTGGCTTGTATGAGACCCCCCATACTCTTGGCTAGGTCTTGTTTTGTCATTTTTCTTCGGGTCCCTCTTGTTTCTTATTGAGAGGATTTTTATTGCCTTCTCGAGGATCCTTGGGTGAGGCATCTCTAGGTTTTATTTTTTATGGATTTTATCTCTTACCAACTGCTTTTACCTCTTGGGCCTTTAGCCCCTTCTTCCCACAAGATAAGGTGTAACCCCACAAACAAGTCATCCTAATGTCCAGACTAGGGGAATGGGATGGATGAGCGGGAAATAAGATGTAAGAGTGATGATATGATGGGAGCGGACGATGGATCTTCAAAATCCCCCCTAGTGGCTAACCAAAACCTATGGGTAGAAGCTTGCTAGGGTACCCTGTTAATCCCCCCAACCATGGTCAAGTGGGTTAATGTAAGATCCAAGCAGTCGTCAGAAATGAAAAAAAAATTGATGCATATATCTGAAGGTTAAAATGATCAAATATGACACATACCATGATACCTGGACCAATTACCTCATGGAGCAAGAGTCTTTCATGATACAAGTCCAAGCCGAAGGTGATGGATGTTGCTGCTGTTGACAGGACAAGTCTGATGAAGAAGAAGAAAGAAGGGTCCTCCAGGGCCATGCTCAGGCCAATCCTGCTCTCTGTACTCCATGTCTAGGACCTGTGGGCCTCGAGACATGATCTCCTAGTTATCCCTAGAAATCGGGGATAACATCTGGCTCCAACTCGGGGACAGGTGCTCACCGTAGAGCGCATGAGAACCTTAGCATCTCTGGCATAAATCTGCAGACCTGCTCAGATTCAAAAAGGGCTTTAGCAACAAAGGTGGGGTGGTATTGCCACCCTGCAAATATAATATATGTATATGACTCAAATAAAACAATCAATAATGCAAGTGAGTAAACAAACTATCATGAAATGCAAATGGTATAATACATGGAAATATGCCTACCTACCTATACTTACCTGTGGAGTCAGGTTACCCCACCCTGGTGGGGTTTGAGGAGGTGCCCGCTGACGAGCAGTGTGTGCCTTCTTCCCTCCAGTGTAGATAGGTAATAGGAGTCATTAACTGACTTTCTTCCGACCTTAAAAGGGCCAAGCCAAAAAAGATTGTTTCCTTTGATATTAGTAGGCTTCCCTTTATTGGCATCCCACATCCAAACCATGTCTCCCTCCTTGTACTCTTTGACTCTGAAATTAGTTGTTCTTTGAGTAACCCTAGAGTATTGTGTAGAGGGAGGTGGGTGGGACTTTGCTATAAATATTTCCTGCTGTGAAGGATGGATCCTTACATCATCTTCCACCTTCTTTAGTATTTTCACAGTCTCTGATTCCTGAGCTTTGAGCTCATCCATGAGTTGTTGGTACTCTTCTTTCGTGGGCCATTTAATCTGATTCGAATTTTCCTTCGTTGCAAAAGGCGTATCTTCTGAAGAATATCTATGAGGAGTCAGCCCGATTTTGTCACGTGCTTTTTCATCTTTGATAGAATCACTGGGCTTTTGCACATAAGTTGTAGTTACAGGTACATTCTGGATACGACCAATAGTTCCATCTTTCAATGGTCCATCTGATCCTTGGAAAAAGTTGTCAAATCGCTCTTTGATAGATGGTACCTTGATGACTTCTCCCAAAGGGATGGTTACAAACATCTTGGATAATGCCCCTTCAAAGTCAAAATTCAGGTTAATCTTTTCAGTATTGGATGTTTTAGGAAAGATTACATCCACAGGTGGGTTTTTTGTTTTGTCAGTGGAAGGTTGGTCCAACTTATTTCTTCTATACACTTGGAACTCTTGTTTCTTTAGCTTTTCTTTTGATTCCTTGTCTAGTTTGTTTATTACCACCATCCTGGCTGACCTGGCTGCTTCTTTGATGGCCTCTTGATGCTCTTCAGTGGTGATATTTATTTGAGGGCCTTCTATGAAGTAGTCTATATTGTTTACTAGTTGATGGCCACCACTACTGCAAGAACACTCATGTTCCCAATGTGCTTCATTGCATTGAAAACACCAAGGGTTTTCATCCACAATGATGGCGCTTGGAACTTTTATGTCTTTGAAAATGTCTTTGTTCCACTCAACGAAATTACTTATTCTCTGTATTGGATTACCATCTTCGTTTGAATCTTCCGAGGTATCAGAGGCATCATCAGGATAATCACCCCAATATGTGTCTTCTCCCGTCAAGGGAAAAGTGCGAAAATCTTGAAACAAGTATGGATCCATTGAAAAGGGTGTTTGTTCATCTTTCTCAGAATGACCAGTATGCAATAGTGTGGGAATCCCCTTAAAAGGTAATTTGTCATCTGAGTCTCATCTTTTTAGAAAAGAAATTTTGAACATTTCACGAATCCTTTTAACCCTTTGCAGGATACATGACATACTAGTGCTTGGATCGGTTTCTTCAGACCTATCGGCTTCACTCATATCTTGATCTCCTAACATTGGTGTGTTTAAGACAAACAAGGAGTCTTCAAAGTTAGGTTTTTTGTGAGTGGCCATGCCTGAATCCTCGGATGGTTCATGTTGTCATGAGACATTTAGAACATTGCTTGTGTTTGAGAAAGATGCGTTCCACTTTCTTTTGGGATGCACGAGTTTTACTTCAAGAATCTCTGGGAACTTGAGCTTAGCTTTGGTGACATCCTCGTCACTAGATTCCTTGGGGTCATTATTGTGTGACAGATTGACTTGATGGATCTAGTCTTCGAACTCAAGTTTCTTCTCAATCTGGCAAGCAAAATCTTGTGCTTCTTCTAGAGTCGAGGGTGACCGATCTTTGAGATTAAACTGTAAAACTCCTTCCAACGAGTTCAAGTAGTGTTGGAGGACATCTTCTTCTAAGAAACTAGGCCTGATATTCTTGAGTAGAAGGTTGAACCTATCGTTGAAATCCCTAATGCCCTCGCTAGAGGCTTTGCAAATATTAGTGTATTGAGAGTAAAGGGAATCCATGCTTTCTTCTTCACACAAAGCTTTCTTGAAGGCTTGTTCAATATCTTCAGGGGTTTTGATGCTTCCTTTCGGGAGTTTGTTCATCCATCTTCTGGCACTTCCGGCGAGTGAGCTCACAAAGAGCCTTAAAAAGACATCGGGGTGTTCTTGTCCGGATTGGTGAAATTGGAATGCATCACAGAAGTCGGTCCAATTAGAGTTGCCATAGGATCCATCTTCCCCTGAAAACTTAGGTATCCAGGACACGACCTTCTTGAATAGATCATGTAACTCCCCTTGGGTGTTAGGTAAGCTTAAAGGACCAAAGAGTTCTTTATGAGACCATTTGGGAGAACTTACAGGGGTGACAGGATTTGTGGAGGTCATAGTAGTAGATGAAGGTATATACTGACGTCCACTACGAGTCGTCATTAGCTATTTGTGGAGTCGCCAGATGATTTGCTTGAAATCATCAAATAAAAGGGAAAACACCCTAGTGGAGTTGCCAGGTAAGCTTGTAAGATAAGGCTCTGAGGCAAGGCTTACCGAAAAGGTTTGTCGCCTGAGGAGAATTGATTCAGTGTTCTCGGGCAACGGTGCCAAAATGTTATTGCACAGCTTGTAGCTAGGTCAAATGGCTAGAGAATTGAAGGCAAATTGGCGTAACAGGAACCTTCCCCACCCATTGTCACCTCAATGGGGAGGTTCTTTCTGTTTAGGGAGGTTAGCCCAGGGGAGACGTCCCCGACAACCTGGGGTTTTGAAGAGGCAAAGGTACAAATTCAAGGTTAAGGTTTCCACTTCACAGGTTACCACCAAGGTCAGAGAGTCTGGCTAATCAGCCAATAAATGAAGTGTATGCCCAACAGAAAACACCTGCCCGGAACAAGACAACAGGAATACAATATATATATATATATGAAGGCTATAACTCAAAGGGTTAGTACTTCAATGACTATCTGATATCAATTAATAAGAAATGTAGAAAACGATAGACATTAATGAAGGAAACATTTTATCATTTAGCTATGGAAAAAGCATCAATTCATTAACAACTATCAAGATGATGAAGCAAACAATGTATCCAAGCAACACTTTACTCAATAAATGCTTTAATTCATCATTCAATTGCTTATATTCAAGATTTGTTGCGTCAAGATGAGATAACCAACTGTGACGTTATCATCTCCGAACTAATCATCTCTCCATGTGTATCGTGTTGGCATTGGAAGTCACTCCTGGATTGCAGCAGGAGCAGAGCCCGACGCCCATCAGTTTATGTCACGATTTGTTTATAGAGACTGTAGGAGAAAAAATCTAAACACAAGAGCTTACATTCAAATGCAAAAAAATGGAGAATACAACAATGCGACAATAAATCCTTTATCATAACATGGTTGCAATGATTCATGTGAATCAGTCAGTCATGAACTGCCTCAGTGTGAGATGAAAATTAGATGGGATAAGAAAGTTGTCTGTCATAAAACAAGAAATCTCACATACTGATACATACCCAGAGAACTAGAGTGTCTATTAAAACTTTACAATCGAGAGCTTCGCTCTACCATTGATCTCTTCAAAAATACAAAAACTGAGTACATATACTCAGAAAAATTCACCCAACAGAGGCGTGCACAAACTTCCAAGGTGTGGCATCTCTTCAGTGAAACTCGGATGGAAATCCTTCGTCAAATGCCACCTTAACTTTGCATGGCTTTTGCAGGGGGGTAGCTGAGCTATTAAATGTTGAGTTAGCATGTGCAGACTTCTCTGTTTAGTCGAGGACTCGACATGGCTTCTTTGAAAAAAACCAGCACACAGGACCGTCTCGGGAAGACTGCCTGTCGGATCCTCCATACCTTACAATTAATGAGTGAGGAGAGGTTTCAACCACCTCCTCCCACCTTCATTTACTCCTAGCAGGAACCAGGGTTGAGATCGAGTCGGACTGGCACCTGGAGATCACAGCGATCCCTTTGGTAGCTAAACCTGGCTCTTTTGGCCCTTTTTCACAACTCTTTCTATTTCCCCGAGTGACCATGCGCCGTGACCCTGCACTTATCCTCAAAATTGCTTTCTGTGCTTCGCGTCTCGCAGCTAGGAGGAGGCTGATCCTCGTTCTTCAAAGTCGCGATGCGCGAAGAGGCGATAGAGCCTAATCGCGCACCACGTGCCCCTCTTTGATCGGACCGCCCTGATCATATTCGACGATACTATGGGCCCAAATCCCGGAGGCCTTCGTCACTTTGCGTCTCGGGGCTGGGAGGAGGTTGGTCCTCGTGCTTTAAAGTTACGATAGGTGAGGTGGCGACATAGCCCAATCGTGCGCCATGTGTCTCCTTTATTAGACAGCCCATAACACTTTCGGTGCTACTGTGGGCCCGACATTAAAATTTCTTTGCATTTCGCGACTCGCGAGTTCGTGGGTCGAAGACCCTCGACTCCTCTTTTCCAAACTCCCGATACCCGAGATGGTGATACGGGTCTGGCTCCTTTCTTTGTCAGCACCCTCCACACGTAACTGATGGCTAGGGCTTAAGTGCTAGCGCCTCTCGCAACTCGCGACCTCGCGAGTTGGAGTGTCGAACTTTGGCATTCTCCCCTTGCGAAGTCCTGAGACTCGATGGTCAGCGATGGTTGACTCCCCTTGGAACACTTCTCGTAACTCGCAATCTTGCGAGTTGAAGGGTAGAGCCTTCGTGCTCCCCTTTTACGAAGTCTCGAGACGCGAGATGGTGATACGGGTATACCCCTTTTTATGATCAACGCCCTCCACATGTAACCGTCGGCCAGGGCTTAAGTGCTAGCGCCTCTACTAACTCGCGACCTCGCGAGTTGGAGTGTCGAAATTTGGCATTCTCCCCTTGCGAAGTCCCGAGATGCAATGGCTCCTTCCCTTTCCACAATTCTCGTGAGTCGCGATCAACGACCCTGGTAACTATGTGAGCTCTCCATGGAGAACTCCGACTATTCATTTCCTTGAAAACTGCCGCACTATACTTGGCGCGACTCGGTTGACTGCAATTACCTACAGGCCGTTGCTCTGCTCCGTCGATGGATCCTCGCCATTGAAAACAAAATGCCCGCTCGCTTGATTTTAAGCCTGAAAAGGACTTCTTCTGTGTGCTACACTTGGCGCTCATGACTGCGCCCTTTGAATAAAATGCCTTTGTTGGAATTTCAGGCCTACTTCTTCGCAGCGCGTGCTACGGGCTCAAAGGAGAGAAAACAACCCACCCCTCTTAACAAGAATTAATGTTAACATTAGGCTCCATGGGGGATAGAGTCGTCCCTGTGATGATCTAAGAACTCATTTGCAGCTTCAGTGCCTTGTTATTGGGCTATGGAGTCATTTACTAAGCCGAAAACTAAAAAAAAATAAACAAAGAACCAAAAGGACAATATTTACAAACAAAGGAGCCGTTTAAGGCTCAAACAAAACATTTCTTTAGAAAATGCCCATTTACTAGGCTGTTAAAAACCTCTTCACCCTCCAAATCCTGCAACCTGTATGTGTTATTTGAGAAAACCTCAAAGATCTTGAAGGGCCCAATCCATAGGGCATCAAATTTGTTGTGTTTGCCCTTATCCTGTCTGGGTGCATCCCACTTAAGCACAAATTCCTCGATTTCAAACTCCTTCTTCCTGACTTTCCTGTCAAAGGTCTGTTTGACCTTCTACTGATGACTATGAGTTGCGTCCATCACCTGTTCCCTGATTTGTTGTACTTCCACCATCTGATGAATCCTTCTGACCATATGATCCGGCTCTCCTTCATAATCTTGAAAGAACTTCGCTACAGGTAAGGCGAGGTGAGTGGGAAAAACTGCCTCTGTTCCGTAAACCAGCTGAAAAGGCGAGGTGCCCAGGGACTTCTTCATTGTCACTCGATCGGCCCATAGGGAGAATTTGATCTTTGAATCCCAAGCCCTCTTATTGTCTTTTAATAATCTTTTAATGGGTTTGATTAGGATTTTATTGGAAGATTCTGCGAGATCTCGAACTGCTCACAGAACTTAATCAGAGGCTCATATTTGAACGAAGTAGCATTATCAGAGACAATCCTGCTGGGACAGCCAAATCTGGCTATGATATCCTCCAGGAAGCTGATAATTACTTTGTGTGATGCACCTCTGGTGGGAGCAGCTTCTATCCACTTGTTGAAATAGTCTGTTGCAGCTAGGATCCATCTGTGTTGGCCACTTGAGGGAGGATGGATTTCCCCGATGAAGTCTAGCCCCCACTGTTGAAAAGGTGCTGAAGCTACAACAGGCTTCAATGGCACTGGTCTAAGTTGCTACTTTCCTGAGAACTTTTGGCATTTGATGCAAGCTTTAATTTCTCTGCAGACATCAGCGAACAAAGTGGGCCAGTAATACCCAGCCCTAAGGATTTTGTGAGTTGTGGTCTTCCAAAAATAATTTCCTCCACAAAGGTCGTTATGGAATTCAAACATAACATTCTGGGATTCTTATGGATTCAAACTCCTTAGCAACACCCCTAGAGGGTATCTCCAGTACAAGACTTGATCAATGAGGCAATATCTGACTGCCTTGAGTTTTAAATCTCTTGCCTTACTTTTACCCATTCCATCTGGGGGCTTCATCTCCTGCGGAAAGTACAAAATGTCTTGATACCAGGCGCATTCTGCCAGTGATAAGCTGTCCTGAGAGCTTTGGCTGGGCAACTCAGCTTGCTGAGTTCCTGAGCAAGTATTGATGAAACTAACCCCCAAGGCTTTGCAATTAGATTCAGCCAGTAGCTTGGTTAAACCCTGCCCTTTGACCAACTTGGTGGGCTTTATCTCCAGGTCAAACTCCAGGATCTTAGCAATCCATTTGCCTCTTCTCCCATCTATGTCAGGATGTACAAGGATGTCCTTCACAGAGGCCGAAGGAACGTATGTGGTCACTGTTATCGCACAGTTTGTAGTTTAGGTTGACAAGCTAAAGGATAAAGGTCAAATTGGCGAAACAGGAACCTTCCCCAACCAATGTCACCACAATGGGGAGGTTCTTTCTGTTTAGGGAGGTTAGCCCAGGGGAGACGTCCCCGGTAACCTGGGGTTTCAAGGGGCAGAAGATACAAGTTTAGGTTTTAAGAGTTTCCCCCTCGCAGGTTACCACTAGTGTCAGATAGCCCGGCTAATCAACCAATAAAGGAAGTGTATGCCCTATTGAAAACACCTGCCCGAAACAAGACAATAGCAACACAATATATATATTTGCAGGCTATAACTCAAAGGGTTAGTACTTCTTTAACTATCTGATTTCATTCAATAAGCAATGCAATAGATACAAGATGAAGTCAACGTTTTGTTAATCAGCTTATGAAAGATTATTAGTTCATCAATATCTACTGAGATGACTAAGCCAACAGTATATCCAATCAATAATTTGTTCAAGAAATGCTTGACGTCATCACTCAATTGCTTATATTAAACCTTTTTCTGCGTCAAGATGAGTCATTTAACTATGACGTCAACTTTTATTAGGTTAGCAGTGTTAGTTAGGGTTTCAAATTTAGGGTTTTAAATAGTTGTTTTGTACACTAGAGGCTCAACGTTGGAGATCTAACCAGTGCGTTAGGGTATATGGAGTCAAAAAGTGATGGACGCAAGAGTTGAAGGGTAAAAGTTTTCTGAGGATTAAAGGGTAGGTTTTCAAGGTGCTGCTAAAGCAGGGCCTTGAAAGCAGAAACCCTAAGAGAGAGAGAGAGTTACTAGGTGTTGCAAAGGCAAGGCCTTGTGTTCTCTTCTCTTTCTAGGCAAACGACTAGCACAATAAAGGAATTTTGACCAAGATAGGAGGTTCTGATGAGGGAGACGTTGCAAAAACAAGGTCTATCAACAAACCCTAGATTGGTATGTCCTTAGTGTAGTAAGCCTAGGCTAAGGATGTTTCACTCTTCTTGGCTTCAAACATGTACGACTAGCTTGAGGAATGAAGAAAATAAGTGTAGCAAAGGCTAGGCTCTATTTTCTTATTCAATGGTTTAAAGTTTCTTTGTCAGGGGACATGAGACAACAACCTACTTGTGTGGTTGTCCCCTAGGGTTTTGATTCAACAATATATAAGTAAAATGCAAGATATTTAAACTACAACCATCCAAAGAGAAGTTTTGCAGGAAAAACACTTACAATTCATGAAGAAATATCCAAGCAAACCTTAGTTATAACACCTTCCTTTCAAAGAAACACCATAAAATGCTAAGAAAACTCCTCCTTCAAAAGTTGCGCCTCACAATTTCAGCCAAACAACCCCAATAGGGCGCTAAAGATTAGATCTCACAAGAGAGTGAGTTGTGTTATGTCCAAATGAGGGAAAAAGATCCTCAATATATATCATTCCATGACCTTTAATTTACAAAATAGGTCATTAAAACAACCGACAAGGCTGACTACAAAAAATTACACTATTTTTACATTAACTGCTAAGTAAAAGACACAAAATGAGCAAAAGGTGGAACGTCAAGCCCTTCTGAGGGAGACATTGGCCCTTTTTGGGCTAGTCCAGCATCCATAAGTTAGGTGTTAGCCCTTTTAGGGCTCCTCCAAGCTTCCACACGTGCCAGTAACCTCATCAAACTACCACATGCTCAAGATAACGTCCAGATCTCCTGGGTGACATCCTGTCCATCAAGAGGAAAACGTTCCATCTGAAGTGGGTCATCCCCCCTAGGTTGGGCTCAGCCAAGGTGTCCTGGGTGGAACGTCCTTCTTTTCTTCATGTGAAAAGGATCATCACGTCATTGTCCTGTCTCTGCCATCCCAACAACCATTTGATGGGCTCTTCAGCCCCATGGAGGTCCAAGCTAATCATCTCCCCATGTGTACCGGTCCATTGGTACCTGTCCGTCGGGCATGGTCCTGCACATCAAAAACTTCACCCTCCATGGGCTCATTAGTCCTCGGGATCATAGCAATGTAAATCATATTTCGTCATTAATTTTATCAAATACATGCATAAGACCCCTAGCATATCCTCTAATAGCTCAAAGATATTACACTGATCTACTATAGAAAGATGAATAAAAAGACAAGGTAACCTATTGAGCCAGCACTCATAAGAAGAGGAAAGTTTCCAAAAGACATCATTCAAGCCATGTAATACGAGGTGGTATGATCCAAGGATGTCCAGACACAGTGAAGACCAAGGGTAGGTATTATCTATGGGTGCCTTTGTAGGAGGCAAGTTGTACCTGTCATGGATGCAGTTCTTTCCAAGCCCTTTATTTGCCTTTATTCTTTCTTTATTTATTACCTTTTCTTTCTTTTTTGCTTCAAAGTTTGACCAGAGGACACTACCTTGGTGTGGTGACCAGAGTTGACAGTGTTACCCACAAGTATTTTCGCAGAAATGATAAGGCTGGCTCATGATGAGACCCCCTTTCCCTTGGCCATGCAACCAAGGGTCATTGCCCTGGTGTGGTGACCAGATAATCGCAATGTCATACTGCTAGATACCTATGAACATAATGGGTCGGCTCGTGATGAGACCTCCCATCCTCTTGGCTAGGCCTTATTTTATTATTTTTCTTTGGGTCCCTTTTGTTTCTTATCAAGAGGCCTTTTATTGCCTTCTCGAGGATCCCTGGGCGAGGCATCTCTAGGTTTTATTTCCTATGGCTTTTATCTTTTACCAACTGCTTTTACCTCCTGGGCCTTTAGCTCCTTCTTCCCACAAGACAAAGTGTAACCCCTCAAATAGGTCATCCTAATGCCCAGACTAAGGGAATGGGATAGATGTATGGGAAATAAGATGTAAAATGATAATATGGTGGGAGTGGATGATGGCTCTTCAAATCCCCCTTGGTAGCTAACCAAAACCTACGGGTACAAGCTTGCTAGGGCACCCCGTTAATTCCCCAAACAATGGTCAAGTGGGTTAGTGTAAGATCCAAGCAGTGGTCAGAAATGTAAGGAACCTGATTCATACATCTGAAAGTTATAATGATCAAACATGACACATACCATGATACCTGGACCAATTACCTCATGGAGCAAGAGTCTTCTCTGATGCAAGTCCAAGTCGATGGTGACGGATGCTGTTGCTACTGATAGGACAAGGCTGATGAAGAAGAAGAAGGATGGGCCCTCCAGGGCTATGCTCAGGTCAATCCTGCTCTCGGTACTCCATGTCTAGGACCCGTGGGCCTCGAAACATGATCTCCTAGTTATCCCTAGAAATCGGGGATAACAGTCACCTTTGAGTGCAAGACATAGACTCTGAAAGCTTTGAGAGATTTCACCAAGGCATAGGCCTATTTCTCCATGATTTCATACCTGATCTATGCATCTCTTAATGCCTTGCTGAAGAAGGCAATGGGTTGCTCTCACTCTTCCTCATTTTTCTGCAACAAGACCGCTGCTACTGTATCAAAAGAAGCAAAAGAAAAAACTAGGAAATCTTTAGAATAGTCGAGACTGATCAGAACAGGTGCCTTAGTCAATGCCCTTTTTATTTGGTCAAAAGATTCCCTGGGTTCAACTATCCATTTCAATTCATTTCCCTTTCGGAGCATGGCTTTGATGTGTTTCACTAGCTCAGCAAAATTTGAGACGAACCTCCTCAGAAAGTTAATCTTCCCTAAAAAGGCCTGGACTTCCTTTTTAGACCTAGGAAGTGACAGGGCTTGAATTACCTCTGCCCTATTGGGATCAATTTTCACTCCTTCTGTTGATACTATATGGCCTAACAGGTTTCCCTCCATCATAGTAAACAAAGATTTCTTGGGATTTAGGGAAAGACCAAACCTCCGGCATTTCGAAAAAAAATTTCTTAAGTGATAGCAGTGCTCTTTATCAGACCTGGAGAAGACTGTGATGTCATCCAGGTAGATCACCACAAACTAATGTCTCTCTCTGATGAAGGCTATGTCCATGGCATGCTGAAATGTTACTCCTGCATTTATTAGTCCGAACGGCATTTTGGGATACATGAATGTGCCCCAAGGAGTGGTGAAGGTTGTCTTTTCCCTGTCCTCAGGCATGACTGATATCTGATTATAGTCAAAAAATCCATCAATCATGGATATCCTGGATGCACCAGTTACCCTCCGCAATATGTGTTCCATCTTAGGTAGGGGGTAATTGTCCTTTCTTGAGCTTCTATTCAGATTCCTGAAATCGACACAAAGCCTGATTTCTCTAATTTTCTTCCTCTCTGGGACCAAATTGGCCACCCATTCGGAATACCTCAAGGGGACAATGATTTGGGCATCTAACAACTTCTTCACTTCTTTCTCCATGATAGGCAACAAGATGGGATTTATCTATCTTAGCTTCTGCCTAAATGGGCTAGCTTCTTCCTTCAGTGGGATCTTGTGTTCAATGACGGATGTGTCATATGTCTTGAGGCCTTCATAGGTCCATGCAAACACATCAACAAATTCTCTTAGTAAATCAGTATATTTGGCCCTCTGTTCTCTGGTCAAATTGCTCGACAACTTGACAAACTTAGGCTCCTTCTGCGTGCCAATGTTGCACTCAGTTGTATCAGCATCTTCATCTGAAACCCTACCCTTTACTGCCACATTGTTCCCGTCGAACAATCTTTCTAAAGGGACTAGTCCCCTCAGAATGTGATTGCTAGGCAGCTGAATAATCTAGTGATTAGCAATTTCATTTAAAAACATCCCAGGGTGAGGGTCACCTTCCAGGTCAGGATCCTAATCAATGTGCAACGCAGAAAATTCATCAACAGTTTGGAGAAATTTTTCGATTTCCAGATCATCTTCGAATACCTTCCAATGCTTGACATTGTCTGGTACAGAGGGCCTATATTTTATCTCAACATCATATTTGACCATAGGCGGCAGAGGGATCTTGAGAAAACTAGCTGAGACAGCTAAAGAATCGGCCAAAGTGTTATCCTCCCTTGGGACAAAAGAAATGTTGAAAGCTGAGAAGAAATTATGAATCAGGTCCCATACCTCGTTCCTGTAACTTCTGAGCCGAGGATGCTTGGCCTGATAGACATTCCTAACTTGTTGGATTATCAATTCAGCATCTCTGAACACTGCCATCTCCCTTATTCCCATTTCTTTTGCAGCCCTCATACCCAGAACAAGAGCTTCATACTCTGCCACATTGTTGGTGGTTTCAAATTCCAGCTTGTATGACAGGGATATGGTCTCTTGAGAAGGTGACATGAAAACCACTCCAGCGCCAGTGCCTTTGCTAGAAAAAGCTTCGTCGAAAAACATTTTCCAAATGGAGGTGTTTGGAGGAGGTGTCTCTTGATCAAATAAGGGTTGCTTTTTGATTTGGAAAGGGACTCCAGGAGCATCAGTGATCTGCAATAAACTAGACCCCAAATCAGTGTCAAGTGTAAAGATGGGATGATTGGTGGGGTTTGCTTCATCACTGACAATATAGGCTATCTGGGCTTCTCTGTACAACCTCCCGTGTTCCCCTCCAAAGACTGGAATAGTAGCATATGTGAGATCCTTCTGTAATGTCCCTCCAAGATTTTTAATCTAAGATCTTGACAGCAACATGCGAAACTTGGGAGGAACGTTGGCCACTACAATGTCCATGATCACACTCTTCATTGGCAGCTGAAATAGAGAGACCGCCAAGTCTTTGATGACTCCAAGGCATTGCACCCTCCTTGAATCGAAAGAGTACAAATCATGATAAGTCTTTGTCACCTCCAGTCCCAATTCTTCCATTACTATTTTGGGCATAAGGTTATGGGAAGCCCCTGAATCCATGAGGCAGTTATGCAACACTTTATCATGTATGTTCAGGGATGTGTAAAAAGGAGAGGATGAATCATCTCTATCTTCTACCATGGGACCTAGGAAGACTGCTGACTTTTCATCTTGGAGATTTATTGAGTCCATGGAAGGTTGGGGGGGTTCAGATTGTAGCATCTTGGAGAAGGACCTTTTGAAATCTTCATTTTTAACTAGTTCGGATAGGGGTACAGGAATCCTAATCTTCTGAATCTCATGCTCAAAACTAAAGGAGGGGAGAGACTTACGAGCTTCCCTTGCCTCGGAGACAGGTTCCTTGGCTGTTGGCGAAGTGTTCTGAGTTTTCCTTTATTTAGTAGTGATTGTTGC
>JZKD02S1608351.1:111878-125253 GCA_000966675.3 Picea glauca
GCTCCTCTTCAAGGAAGACTGTCGGTATGGTTGTAAGCGCAGGAAAACCAAGTCTCCTACCTCAAAACTGTGCTCAACTCTGTGTCGATCTGCATATACCTTCTGCTGATTCTGAGCTGACTGCAAGTTCTCCTTTGCTGATTGCAGGATCCTTTGACTCTCCTCCACCCAATCCTTGGCCCCCTTGACCCTGCTGTCCCCAAATACAGTATCTATAAAGGAGGGTGCATCGTATCCATACAATGCCCTGAATGGTGACATCCTGATGGACATATGGTAAGTTGTGTTGTAGCAATAATCACCCATATGTAACCATCTCACCCAAGTGCGTTGTTGTCCCCCCACATAGTTCCTCAGATACCCTTCCACCCATTTGTTGATGATCTCTATCTGCCCATCTGTCTATGGGTGGTAGCTGGTACTCGTAGCTAACTCTGTGCCTGTCAATCTGAAAAGCTCCTGCCAAAATGCGCCGATGAAGCGCCCATCCCTATCACTGACTATCTGCCTGGGTAACCCGTGCAACCGGAATACCTCCCTAAAGAAAAAATCTGCTACCTGTATGGCTTTGTAGTTTGTGGGTATAGCGAAGAAATGTGCGAACTTGGTCAGTCTGTCGACCACTACAAATATACAGTCCCTTCCCTGCATTCTAGGGAGGCCTGTAATGAAATCCATGGAAATTCTCTTCCATTTCTGCTCTGGAATGGGTAGAGGCTGAAGTAACCCTGTGGGATGTGTCTGCTCGGACTTGTTCTGCTGACAAATCGTGCACTCTCGTATGTGTTTCAGCACGTCATCCTTGAGACCCTTCCATGAGAATCTCTCCCTGATCTGCCTATACGTTTTGAAGTATCCTTGATGACCTGCTGTTGGTGAATCATGACACACCTTCAGAATCTTCCCTTTCAGGGTGGATTCTGGAAACAAGTAGATCTAGTTCTTGTAGAAAATGACGTCATCAAGAACCCGATACCTATCATCAATCACTTTCCCGTCCATCAACTCACAAGCCAATTTGTTTTTGGAGTATTCCACCAACAAATGAGCTTTCCAATCTGTACAGATATCCATCATTGAACATCCTGCTGGTCTCCTGGACAATGCATCCGCCACCACATTCCTTTTCCCCTTGACATACTCAATATCAAAGTCGAATGCTTGGATCTTTGAGACCCACTTCTGCTGCCTCTCGCTAAGGTCTTTCTGGTCAAGGAAATACTTGAGATTGTTATGATCAGTCTTCACTACAAACCTGCTGCCAACCAGATACTGCCTGAATTTGGGTAAAGCATGCATGATTGCTAGCATATCCTTGTCGTAAATAGGATAGAGTCTCTCTGACTCGTCGAGTTTCCTGCTCTCAAACACAATGGGGTGGCCCCCCTACATCAATACTGATCCAATCCCCACCCTTGATGCGTCGCACTCTAAGACGAATGGTTGAGAAAAGTCTGGAAGGGCTAGAACAGGGCATGTGCTCATAACCTCCTTCATTTTGTTGAATGTCTGTTGTGAATCCGTTGTCCAATGAAAAGCACCCTTCTTTGTCAAGTCTGTGAGTGGTGCTCCCAACTGTGAAAAACCCTTGACAAACTACCTGTAGTAACTGCATAACCCAAAGAATCCTCTCAGCTTCGTGAGATTCTTGGGCGTTGGCCAATCCACAATGGCTCTGATCTTTTCCTAGTGAAATTGTACTCCCTGCCCACTGATGATATGCCCTAAGTATAGTATTTTCCTCATGCCAAATTCACATTTGGATTCCTTGGCATATAAAGACTGAGTCTTCATAATATCCAAGACCTTCTCCAAATGTGCTAAATGCTCATCCCATGTCTTGCTGTAGATCAATATATTGTCGAAGAATACTAGAAGGTACTTCCTCAACTGTCCTCTAAAGATATGGTTCATGCAAGACTGGAAAGTGGTTGGTTCATTGGTCAGTCCAAATGGCATGACCAAGAACTCAAAATGTCTGAAATGGCATCGGAATGCTGTCTTCTCAATATCCCGCTCCCTGATGCTGATCTGATGGTATCCTGAACGTAGATCAATCTTGCTGAAGAAGACTGCCCCATGTAACTCATCCATCAACTCATCTATGCATGGAATAGGGTAATGATTCTTGATCATTTTCTTGTTGAGCGCTCTGTAATCGATGCACATCCATAATGTTCCATCCTTCTTCAGTACCAGTACTACTGAAGATGCAAAAGGACTCCTGCTAGGCCTGATATGCCCCATAGCGAGCAATTCTTTGATTGCTTTCTCAATTTTGTCCTTAAATTTCTTGGGGTGTTTATAAGGTGTTGTAATCACCGGTGTAGCCCCTGCCTTTAACTCAATCATGTGCTCAAAACCCCTGTCTGGCGGACTCCCTGGTGGTATCGGCCCAAATACTAGCTCATATCGTCCCAGAAGCTCTCTGATCTGTGGGTGGTACTGCTCCCGACCCTCTGAGTCTTTTCGCGTGGTGATCCAACACTCTGCTGCGTAAGCCACATCACCATGACGAAAAATCCGCTCCATCCTCTTTGTCGATACTGCTCGAGGTGCCCCTGTAGACATGCCTCTCAGCATAACTCTCGATCCGTTGGCATCTCTGAAGCTCATGGTCAACGTCTGATAGTTGAACCCAATCTCCCCGAATGAATATAACCACTGTACTCCCAACATGGCATCCGTATCTGATAGGTCCACTACATAAAAAGTGTCTGTCAGGGTGTAGTTGCCAAGTTTGACCTTTAGGTCAGGGATCATGTCCAAGCATGTCATCATGTATCCATCGGCCACTGCCACATGGAATCCCTCAAACTCCTCTGTGTGTAACCCTCTCCTGGCTACCAAAGATGCATCTATGAAGTTGTGGGTGGCCCCACCATCAACTAAAGCTGTCATGCGCTGCCCTTGTACAAGGCCCTTAAGCCTGAGAGTGTTGTACCTGGGTACTCCTGAAAGGGTGGCTATGGTTCCCCCTTTCACCTCTGTATGAGGTTTGGCCTTTTCCTAGGGTTTGGCCTTGCCCGGTATCTGAGGTTTCTTCGGCTGCTGCTCTGGCTCATGTGTGGTCTCAGTCTCTAAATCACTGTCTGTCGGTGCTTGAATATCTTCATCGTCCTCCTCATTGCTTGATTCCACCTCAATATAGTGGATCTGCCCCTTCCCCATGCATCTATGCCCGGGGACCCAAGGATCTCTGCAGGAGAAGCAAAGATTCTTCCTCATCAACTCCCGTCGTGTATCATCTTCCAACTTGGGCTTGCCCTTCCATTCCCTTGGAAGATTCTTTGGATCCTTGTCTCTCTATGGTACAAAGGGTTTAGTGAAAGGTTTAGTTTTTGGCATCGAATCCGCCAAATCTCTAGTGCGTCGGACGACATCCTGCAAGGAATGAGGTCGATATGCTTTCACCCAACCTCTCAAGGGTACTGTGAGCCCTTCGGTGAATAGCATGACCAATCGCGGCTCAGATATGTCTGTCACTGCCACTGCTACTCTCTGAAACTCCGAAATGAATGCCTCTGCTGTGCCCGTTTGTCTCAACTGGGCTAAATCCTTGAAGTGGATCTCGAGATCCCTCTTATCAAATCTATCCATGAGTCTCTCTGTGAACTCTTTGTAGGAGGTGATGTGATTGTGACCCAATGTCACCAATCCATGATACCACCACTCATGTGCGGCACCCTCCAAGTGTAGGGTGGAGAAACTGATGGCCTCTGCCTCGGTCATCTGGTTGAGCTTGTAGTAGGTATCTAGTTTCTGTACCCAAGCTCTGGCAGTGCATCTGGATGATCCGTCAAAAGAAGGTATGGTGAGTTTACCAAATTTTTGGATGAAGTCAATGTTATTCCCCTACTGTTGCTGTTGCTGCCCTCCCCTCTGTGGCTCTCTAGGACGATTCCTGAGTCTGAGTCCACAATACTCGACTAAGGTCATGTCTTGATGAAAGTCATGGCCCAAGGCCGCATACTCTCTCCGATACTCTGCAATGTCCTCTGCATGTGTGGCCGGTCTCTGTGTTGTCGGTATCTGTGCTGCTACCGGGGTTGCCCTTTGAAAACTGGGAAACAATGGACGTGGAATCCTACTCGCAGAGGTATACGTGCGAGTGGGTGACTGGGGTCTACTGCCTACCCCTCAGTTCCCATGCGTTGCATGTGGGCCTTGAGTGCCCGGAATATCTACCATAGCCACTCTATCTGCTACCTGAGCCAAAGACTGAGACATGGTCCGCTGGCTAGCTAGCATGTCATTGATCATCTGCATGAAGGCTACGTCTGGATCCACTGGGGCCTTACTGCTGCCCTCTGGTCGTTCATACCTGTCACCTAGCCTCTTCTCTGCTTCGCGCTCAGCCTTTCTCTCTACTCATCGCTCTGCTTCTCTAAGTGCCTCTTCATCTTCCTTTGAACTGGGAGGGAAGGGAGGAAAGTTAGGTCTGTCCCTTTTTCCCCTATGCCGATTGTACGTGACATATTCGTCACCTTCATGCTCACGGCCATCTGGTTCTTCTGCTGGATTCATGGTATTTAGTCACAGGCTGGCAGGTCTAAAGCTCTGATACCACTGAAATATCCCTGATCCGGCTGATCAAGATATTTGCTACGGATCTAATGCCCTGGCATGTAGATCTGATACACTGGGGGTTTCTGGATGCGTTTTAGCTGTGTTTTTGAGGTGTTCTTCGGTTATTGTGGTTGCATGCTGGTTATTGCAGGTTCATGTGGGTTATTACATGTGCATGTTGCATATTTAATGTTTAACAATCATAAAGGAGTGCATGCAAGAGTATAGAATGTCAACTGCTCAATATCATGAATAATAATGGTTCAAGCATGGAAATACAATAGCCTACTGGAAAAATAGAATCTAGACGTTAGTAAGATCTCCTGGATCTGTACTGGAATACAATAGAATAACAAAAATTACCCGTGATCATACGAAGATAGCAGATCTGATGCATGCGCGGATAGATCGACAAAAATGAGCGATTCCAGAGAAATACGGTAACCGCTGCCAGCTGGAAAACCCGATCTGAATAACCTACCGTCAGAATGTGCTCGAAACTGCTCCAACAGATGTGCCTTGGTCTCAATACTGGAATAAATGTCTGTCGGAACTCGGATCGGACCTCTACGGCACCGGATTTGGACCCCTGGGGGGTTTGCACCCCTCCTTGGGCACTGAATGCACCCCAAAAGATTCCACCTTCGGAATTAGCTGCTATATGGCTCAAAACGATCGTCTCGTCAAATGATGAAATGGGTCGAAAGAGTTTGGCCGGATCTGCCCTGGAACATCTGCATGCAACGCCAAACGTCTGTCCAGAATGACTACGCCCAAAATGGCTGGATGGATCGATCTGCAAGATTCTACCGTCGGAATCTGATGATATATGGCTCAATGGAAGTGCCCCGGCTGGATCTCTACTGGGTCGGAATGAATCTGCAATTGGGACACAGGTCTACTGCAGATCTCTGAATCCCCCAAAATAGCTTGCACCCTCCTTGGCTGAGCTGCGCCCTCCACACTGTATACTCCTGAAATGAACGATGAAATACCTAGATGGTATATTTGATGGGCTAGGGTGTGTCTCTCAACACCGAAACAGATCAAGGGTGGTGGTTTCCTCCAGAAATCCACAAAACAATAAGGTCGGCTCTCCTCCTCCTCTAGAAGCTCTCAACATCAAATCATAACAATGCATAATGAAGAATTAGGTCAGATTCTTCCATTTATATCTTTCCTGACCTAATTCTTCGTTGACATCACTTAACCTAGGCGCCTTTCCTCCTAAGTGATTTATTTGTCAATTAAGTCCCCCTCTGATCACCTTTTCATTCTAATTCTCTGTTGACTTAGGCTTAAGTGACTTTTCCTAATTATTTTGGCTTAATTCATCGTTTAGCCATTAATTCCTCCTTATTTCTCCATCTGGTTCCCTGTTTGTGCCTGACTACAGTCTACGGGAACATATAGACTACTAAGTCACTCCCTACTGGCCTAATCTTGGGGACGGGACATGAGCAACTAGGCTATTCTGGAGAGGGGTCTGAATCCTCTGATCCTCCCTGTCTCTGCTTCTTTGTTCCTTTAGCAAAGTCTGTGGCATATGGTTACCAGGCCTCCTGAAACCTCTGTTATTAGTATTTTGGGGGTTTCTGTACGTGGGCTTCCCCTCTAACTCCCACTTATCCATCCTAGCCGAAAGGAATTTCAGTACTTTAGCTACCTCATCCATCTGAAGGGGAAGGGGAGAGGAATGGGATGGGGAGGCCTCTGTTCTTCTCCTGGATACATCGCTGTCAGCGTTATTTCTGAGTCGGTCAACAGCCAAGATGGTAGACTCTACTTCCACGACTGCATCTTGTATGTGAGCCAAAGTGGTGGCTCTCCTTTCCCTCAGCAGGAGGCAAAAATCAGGATCAAAAGCGCTGGCATAAGTGATCTTTGCAGAGGCCTCGGAGGGCTTTATCTCAGTGGGGATCTTATTGTACATTTTATTAAATCTTTTGGAGAAGTCAGAGACAGACTCTCCTTCCTTTCTCTTCAAGGACCCAAACTCAGTCATGTAATACATGAAGTCCTTTTTGTCTCCCCATTGTCTCAAAAAGGTGCCATCCAAAGCCTCAATCCCATCAATGGATCCAAGAGGCAGGGCCCTAAACCATTTTCTAGCCTCGCCTTCAAGACTATGGACGAAAATCCTCATCCATACATCTGCATGCATAATAACATGATCATCTGTGAAACTGTAGAAGGCTTCAAGGTGCTCTTCTGCAGCTATGTCCCCTTCACTCGTAAACTTGGGCAGCTACTTTAGGTAGCCATCTACTGGAAGGGCATTGAGGGGCTGAGGTAACACCAGAGGAGCATACCTAGCAGCTATTATAGCCTCCATTTTTCTCATGGGGGGATTTTCTCTTGCCATAGGGATATTAGGTGAAGGAGAACTCGAAGGAGAAGGAGCTTGAAAAGGGGATACTGGGAATGAGCTTCCAGGAAACAATGGGGGATTTAGGGAGAAGGCTAACGGGCTTGAGTCAGCAGTTGCTTCTCTCTGTGCAGAAGGGGCAACAGTAATAAGGGGAGGAGTGGTAAAGCTAGGAGTGGGGAAATCTTTTGTGGTCCTAGGTCCACGCCAAGGTACAACTTCAGAGGAGAGAGGAGTGACAAGGATTTCTCCCTCCAATCCCAGACTAGGAGGGGAAAACTCAGCAGGAACACTCTCGAAATTCAGGAAACGGGAAGCTTCAGAGAAAGGTCTGCTAGGAAGCTGAGGAGAAGAAAATGGAGTTTCTACAGAAGGAGATGGCAGATTACCTGGTTCGGCGGTGGAAGTTTCTCCTTCAAAAGCCTTTCCTTTTATGAAAATCACCTCCGGATCAGCTACAGGTGTAGCTAGAGGCAGTTGTGGATGGGATCGCGTGTGTTTGCCTCTGGAAGCCACAACTAAAACAACAGGTTCGCTCCAGTGGAGTTGTCACAATGGAGTCGCCAGGTGCACAGTAGCAATCTTCAAAGGCTCTGATGCCTGATGCACCTTCAAAATCAGAGGCTCAATGTCAGAAATGTTGGCGTTGGAAGTCACTCCTGGACTGCAGTAGGAGCAGAGCTCGACGCCCATCAGTTTATGTCACGATTTGTTTATAGAGGGTGATCAAATGGAGGGAAACTCAAAACAATATCGTTCTAACTCTGAAACTAGGCTGGACACGCACAGTTAGGTGAGTTCTTAGTTAAACTTCAGACAATGAGTTGCAGTAAGGGTGAATAAGAGGAAGACTTGTATGAGGGAAATGCAAAGGTCTGTCGTAAACATTAGGTTTCTAACAGACTGTAGGAGAAAACATCCAAACGCAAGAGCTTCTTACATTCAAATGCAGAAATTGGAGCATACAACAATGCCACAATAAATCCTTTATCATAACATAGTTGCAATGATTCATGTGAATCAGTCAATCATGAACTCCCTCGGTGTGAGATGAAAACTAGATGGGATAAGAAAGTTGTCTATCATAAAACAAGAAATCTCACATACCGATACATAACCAAAGAACTAGAGTGTCTATTAAAACTTTACAATCGGGAGCTTCGCTCTACCATCAATCTTTTCAAAAATACAAAAACTGAGTACATATACTTAGAAAAATTCACCCAACAGAGGTGTGTTCGGACCTCCAAGGCGTGGCGTCCCTTTAGTCAAACTCGGACGGAAATCCTTTGTTAGACGCCACCTTAACTTTGCATGGCTCTTGTAGGGGGGTAGCTGAGCCATTAAATGTTGAGTTAGCATGTGCAGACTTCTTTGGTTAGTCGAGGACTCGGCATGGCTTCTTTGAAAAAAACCAGCACACAGGACCGTTTCGGGTAGACTGTTTGTCGGATCCTCCATACCTTACAATTAATGAGTGAGGAGAGGTTTCAACCACCTCCTCCCACCTTCATTTACTCCTACTAGGAACCAGGGTTGATACCGAGTCAGACTGGCACCTAGAGATCGCGGTGATCCCTTCTGCAGCTAAACCTGGCTCTTTTGGCCCTTTTGCACAACTCTTTCTATTTCCCTGAGTGACCACGGGCCGTGAACCTGCACTTACCCTCAAAAGCGCTTTCAACGCTTCGTGTCTCGTAGCTGGGAGGAGGCTGATCCTCACTCTTCAAAGTCACGATGCGCGAAGAGGCAAAAGAGCCTAATCGCGCACCATGTGCCCCTCTTTGATCATACGACCTTGATCATATTTGGCGATACAGTGGGCCCAAATCCCGGACGCCTTCGGCACTTCACACCTCGCGGCTGGGAGGAGGCTGGTCCTCGTGCTTCAAAGTTACGATAGGCGAGGTGGAGACATAGCCCAATTGTGCGCCACGTGTCTCTCCTTGATCAGACGGCCTAGAACACTTTCGGTGCTACTGTGGGCCTGACATTAAAATCTCTTTGCATTTCGCGACTCGCAAGTTCGTGGGTCGAAGTCCCTCGACTCCTCTTTTCCAAACTCCCGATACCCGAGATGGCGATACGGGTCTAGCTCCTTTCCTTGTCAGCACCCTCCACACGTAACCGTTGGCTAGGGCTTAAGTGCTAGAGCCTCTCGCAACTCGCGACCTCGCGAGTTGGAGTGTCGAACTTTGGCATTCTCCCCTTGCGAAGTCTCAAGACGCGATGGTCAGCAATGGTTGACTCCCCTTGGAACGTTTCTCGTAACTCGCAATCTTGTGACTTGGAGGGTAGAGCCTTCGTGCTCCCCTTTTACGAATTCCCAAGATGCGAGATGGTGATACGGGTATACCCCTTTTTATGATCAACACCCTCCAAACGTAACTGTCGGCTAGGGCTTAAGTGCTAGCGCCTCTCGCAACTCGTGACCTTGCGAGTTGGAGTGTCGAACTTTGGCATTCTCCCCTTGCAAAGTCCCAAGACGCGATGGCTCCTTCCCTTTCCACAATTCTCGCGACTCACGATCAACGGCCTGTTGTCGTCCTAATGCACACTTGCTAACGTGAGCTAAGTCCAACTCACTTAGTGTGCCCTTGGAGACACAATGTCTAAGTTCCAAGTCCACACTGTCACCTTGACTGGAACTTCTTCCTTCTAGGCTTACTCCTAGGGAAGCCAAGGGGGGTAGTCCCTAGGTACTAAGTTAATTTTAAAGTTAATGTTCTAGGAGTTAATTTTAATTGATTAAAGGCTAAGGGGAAAACTAGCCTAGGATGTTCAAGCAGCAATGCAAGTGCAAGACCTAATCTAAATGTAAATCAGCCCTTTCCCTAAGTCAACTAAGACTAGTGCCTAAGGTTGGGAAATGGGGTCAACTATGTTTGAGGGTGGTTCAATTACAAAATGTTTACAAATAAATCAAAGTTAAACTACCCCAAACCAAGATTATTAATACTTACAAAAGAATACTAAAGATCACAAGTTATTACACTATTAACAAAAGATACAACAATGTACAAAGATACAAGAAGTGTAAGTGTTCACAATTTGCCAAGCATGGCCCAATAGAACTTACTCTATTGGACTGCCTTCACTGGCTACAATCAAAAAAGCACTCAAGAATCAAAGAAAGTGATGCCTCCCCAAGTGGGATACTCAACACTCTCTTGACTCACACCACAACAATCAATAAATAAGCTATCTCAATGTTTTAACCAAATATTCACTTAGACATAAGAAATTTTCACCATCAAATTACACATAAGATAAGCAAATGATATATTCACCAATGATGTGTTCCTATCAATACATCTACCCCAAACATACAAAGGTGATCTATGCAACTAAGTGTTTAGGAGTTTCCTAAAGATTGGTTAATTTTAATTCCCTTTCCCCCTAAACTAGGTGTTTGCTTCAAGCTTCCTCTTCCCTTGGCCAAATGACTGCCCGATGCTCAAGATAGTAAGGCTAATGAGGCCTTACCCTAGCTTTCAAGGTCAGCCCTGACAGTAAGAGTTCGCCCAGAAGGGATCTCCCCAACGAAATCACGAGACGGTCCTCCGCCACTTCCCCCTGGGTGTCCCTCAAACCCGTTTTAGATGGTGGAGATGGATGAATGAGGCCCCTAAAACGTTATTAAGTGTTATTAATATTATGACCCTCGGGTGGGTCTTTAGATGTGTTGGGTGTATTTTAGACAAGTTTTAGACCTTCAAAAATTAGCGTTTAAGGGTATGGCCGTGAGAAAAATTGCTGATAAAAGTATATTTAACAGCTTAAAAATAAAAACATTCACCACATGAAATTATGTGAAAATGATACAAAAGATAAACCAATTAGTTATGAACCATTTCACATAATATTTGCAAGTTAAAGTGTGAGATGTAAGCAAGAACAACTTGCTATATAAAACAGAAAATTAAACTTGCATGAGAAAAAGATTTAAGTTATGTATGAGATCAACCAATGAAGCAAGATAACTTAAACATTAAAGGAATGCTTTTAGAAAGTAAAATGACTTAAGATGTGAAGTTATGTCACAAGAGATAAAAGATTATTAATCACATGAACATCACATCAACATGTAAACATCTAACTTAGAATTTAAGATCTATCATTAATCATGCATGTAAAAGTGTTAAATCA
This sequence comes from Picea glauca, assembly GCA_000966675.3. NCBI lineage: Eukaryota > Viridiplantae > Streptophyta > Pinopsida > Pinales > Pinaceae > Picea > Picea glauca. Next base: position 122,965 of record JZKD02S1608351.1, read on the forward strand.
ATGAAAGATATAAACTTTAAAGAAAGTAAAGATTTAACAAGTTAAAGCTAGAGATCTTAATTTCAAGAAACTAAATCACATATGCTAAGATTGTAAACTAGCTAAATGACTTATTTTACCAAGGATTTAGCATCTAAAAGACATTATAAATCATTTAACCATTTAAGCATGAGATTATGAGCATATGAAAGTGAAATGACTTAAGAAAAAATAAAGCTTGGAAATGATGATAGCTAAAGATATTTCTAACTAGATAGCATTATAGATCACCATATATAAATTTCCCTTTAAGCCAATGCGATTTTGGGGATGACTCCCCCAAGGTGCCGGCAAGTGAGATTAATACTACTAAGATATAACTGCACAGAAAAGCAGGGCATTCAATCTTAGTTCTTTGTTCCGGAGAAAGAGAATGTCAGATAGGCTCCTGGCTGACTGCTCAGGTAGAAACTATCTTAGCACTATTAATACTTATGATTATTATTTAAATTTTATGAGCAAAATGAATAAAACTTGAAAGAGAAACACCACTTCAATAGCCAAGGTGGTGGCAAGCCTTCCAATATTGGCCAAAGAGGGTAGCTTAGATTATAACAAATTAATGAAATGAAATAGTAACTAAACTAGTGATATTATGGACAAAAGAATAAACTAAGTTAAAGAATAAGTAAACTAATCTAAGTTAGATTTAGATTTAGGGCCCAAAAAGTGAAAGAAATATTGCAGAAAATTAGAAATGTGAAGGAGAGAGAAGGAGAAATTGTTACCAAACCAAGAAGAAGCGTTTGGGAAGCCTCCTAGGTGTTTCTTGACAGCATGTACCTTCAAATCTGTCACTAACCTGCAAAAAACAGCAAGCAAATGCTTGCTGAAAATGCTGCAAAAACACCAAATATGTTGCAGAAAATTTATGTTTTTACACAAAAATTTCCAGCCAAACAAATTAGAAATAAAACTTTAATATTTTGACCTATCTAAGAGATGGTTAGCCACAGAAAATAAGATGGAATGACAGCAATATATCAGATGTAAAAGAAAGTGCAAGGAGTTTGTGCAAGCTATGGTTGAAATCTGCTCTAAAGTCTCTTCCAAACCACAACCTGTGAAGCAAATCTGCACACTAAACACAATATGAATTTATAGCAGCATAGTATATTGGTTAGCATAGAAATAATGAACTAATTCACAACCCTATCCAATCAAGAATACATAGATCATCAACACTAATGTTTATTTGATCCACCTCAATAAACTAATTTACCAAAGATGCTAGCATATAAAACCATACAATGAAAATGAACAAAATCACCTCATGTTTAGTTGATCACAAGACTAATCTTAGTAGATCCAAAGTTCCTCCAAAGCTTTTCTTTATTGCATCCAAATATGAGAGCCTTGGGCAACTAATTGCTCCAAAGAATCTCAAGAGAAAATGAGTGAGTGGAAGATGGCAAGAGCAAGAAGATGGAAAAATTTCGGTAGCATAACATTAGCTCAAAGAATGGTAAGGAAAAAGGGTGAGGAAGGGTTCTATTTATATCTCAAGAGGAAAAGTGAAGGCACTTGGATTGATTCCAAGTGTCACATCATAAGCAAATGAGAAAATCTCAAGGCTAGGGTACACCATCTAGGGTTTGAAAGCTAGATCTAGGGTCTAGAGAAAGTAGGAGGTGTTGGGATCAAGCAAAGAGCTGTGAGAGGCCTTGGGATTGATGCCAAGGAAGGTGAGAGGTCCAAATAATTTAAAAAAAAATCATTTGTGGAGTTTCTAGAAGAGGGGGGGCGTAACTCTTCTTGGAGGGGGCAAAAAAAGTGTGAAAATGAAAGAATGGAGGGAAATTAATGAGAAAAAATGAGTGGGACCATCCTAAGAGGTGATGTGGAAGTCAAAGGGAGTCATAACTCATGAGAGGGGCCCCCAAATAAGTCACAACAACCTCCACCAAGGAAAAACATCACTTTCCCTAGGGGGCCATGTTTTTTGATGTAAAAGGTGGGTAAGGGGTTATAATAGGTTGAAAAAGGTTGGGAGGGTTAGATTATGCTTAGGAAAGTCTAATCTTGCTCTTATCCACCTTAACATTCACCCAATAACTCTTTTTTACAAAATTACAAAAATTGACTTAGCAATTAAAATTGTTATTTTAACTGACTGACACTCCGGGTGGACAAATGCATAGCAAACTTCGTCCCACTGAGCTGAAACTTGGTCTATGGGTGTAGGGGGTGCTATTCCATTTCTTTTGAGCACAAATACCCCTATCAAAAGCCCAAAGACCCAGTTTTTAC
>JZKD02S1608364.1:22410-44199 GCA_000966675.3 Picea glauca
TTTAAAAAGTACAAGCTACAATTGCACAGTGTTCAAGTAGGACAACAACATTCTGATGTACAATATGATGTACATGACATCTTGTAGAGACAACAAGAGGAAAGACCTTGTCAAGAAAAGTTAAACTTTTAGGAACAAAGGGGGAAAATAGTCAGAAGTAGAGAGATAACAGTGACAGGGGGAGTCATCCACTCATGAGAAGAAAAGGTTGAAGAAGGAGTCCTAGTAAGAGAGGTGAGAAATTTTGATCTTTTCCACAGAGGAGATAGCGGAAGCTGAAGATGAACAGGTCCAAGAATCAAAAAGAGAAGACTCTGGTTTAGATACAAATATTCTGCAGGCCTCAAATGAGAGAGTCCATCCTGTTAGGGGGAGTTGTGTATTGTTTGAATATCTAATGCCTCCTAAAATTACTGCAATAGCTCAGGGGGAGCATGTCTCTTCGTTGACATTGATGTCAAAGGGAGAGAAAAGAATTCGGGTGCCTTAGTTGCCATCAATGCCAAAGGGGGAGATTGTTGGCAATTGTTTAACAGGTAGCGTATGCTTGTCAATGATGGCAAGTACAGTAGCGATGATGGCTTGAGTACAGAAAGAATGTAACAGATGGGCACCAAAAGTAGTTTGAGAAGAACAGATGGGCATAAGAAGTAGTTTGGGAAGACGCTGCAGAGAAAGCTCGATAAGATCAGAAGAGATAGTGTAGAGGATGGTTGGCATGCTTTATAGGTAGTATGCACTTATCATTGATGGCAGGATCAGAGTGTGCATCGATGGAAAAACAGGAACAAAGTAAGCTCGGGAGGAATTAGTGCAGAGTCGAATGCAGTGCGTAGGTGTGCACCAGGGATGAGGTTAACTCATGGCTAAATCTCAAGAGAGATAGCATCAGGCAGATCAAAGGTTGAGGCCCTTGACACTTAGAAATTCTTCCAAGAAAGGAGGAGAAGCATCGGTGATCGTTGGATCCCATCCCGAATTCACGATGACCGTCAGATCTCAATGTAGACAAGAGGAGCGCGTAGAAGAGGAGGATAGATCTCGGGCATTAGATCCGAGCACAGGGTCCAACCATCGATGGATCGAGGAGAACATGCACATTATTTAAAGTGCAAGGAGTAGAGGGCTCACAAAATCCCAAAAGGAGGAGGACCGTCCATCTTCAGGCAGGACACGTGGGGATAGATCATCAGTTCGCTGACTGGAGAGTCAAAGGAACGATGTTCCCTAACCTCTCGAAATCGCGATATCTGAAATCATGATCTAATCTCAGCCGTCAAATTAAGGTTGAATTTGGACTGTTGATTCCATTCCATATCGAAGTTTCGGGGATCGAGAGTTGGAGATGTCAAGTAATATCATCCACAAAAATCCTGATTTCGCGATATGCGAAATTGCGGTTTAATCGTAGCCGTCAGATCAAGATGTGATCTGGACCGTCGATCTGACTCACGTCAGCATACCACGTTAGCTAGGAGCATGTGGAACAACTAGGTAATGACAAGTTTCATATTGATTCAACATTTCAGGCACATGTAAGTCACGAATTAGAGTGACACGTGGCAGTATTCAACATGTGTCAATCCACATGTGACATCAGTAGATTTACACCATGATAGAGTTTCGGTAATTGGGAGATGGATAGATGTCGGAGGACAAGGACGGGATAAAGGGAATGAGCCTTGGTGCATGGTCAGGTGGAGAATAGATGGAAGGTGGGGAGGAGAATGATACAAAAGGTGACATGACAGGAATGGGACCCTTCCTCGATACCCCACCATCCCGGACCCCCCCCTTTAATTAAAGGAAAAATGGAAAAGGGGGTCCGAAATCGCTTGAGCGTCGTTGATCTAGGTGCTTTAATCCTGGATGCTTGAGAGATGCACGCCCAATTCCGGACCCCCCCCCCTCCGCTTAAAGATAGAATGACAGGGGGGCTCCAGAATCCAATCCTGACCGTAGATCTGGAAGCACAGATTCTGGCCATCCAGATTTGCTCACTGCATATCCAATGGTGCAGATGAATTTTAACAAGATCGGAGGGCTACTGAAGCACGACGCAATGAAACTTCTAGAAACCATTGATGACGTCTGCTAGAGAATTCGAAGAGACCTCTATGTGATCGCCAGAGGAGATGAAGAGTCTCCAAGCTTCGTCCAATGAAGGAAGACTATTCTTAGGAGGCGATTGACAGTTGGATGGGCATTGAGGCTTGTAACTAAAACAGATAAGGTGAGCTCGACTTTCACAGAGAAGACGAAGAGTCTCAACTTCCAGAGAGGTTGAGAAATCTCAGTAGAACACTCAGTGATGCTAGACGCATGGTGGAAAACGACCAGAGAAGCTGAAGAGTCATGATGATGAACAAAAAGAGCACTCAAGTTGCGAAGGAATTTGGCACGGAGTGTGCATGCAGAGGCATTGTGAATATTGCATGCACAATATGCATAGAAGCTATAAGTACATGGTACAGAGAAGAGATGAGGTTGTTGTTTTTGTTGGAGTTTGTTGTGGTTGTTGTTGGTGAAGGTGATTCATGTGTGAAGAAGGAGGAGAGTGCAATAGCTGAATTGCACAGAAGAGGAACTGTGGAGTGAATGGACATGGTGCACAGAGCATAAAATGTAGAAGAATAGATAGCGCAAGTCATGTGTGTAGAAAGGCAATGAGGCAGACAAAGCAACGAAATGCAGCAGAACAATGATGAGTCTGGTAAGCCATTGTTGAACATCATATCATTGTAATATGTTTTAGTAGAAAATATTTATATTTCAGGGTGGAAGAGAGGTGCTAGGGAGGATTGTTGTCCTCATAGGTTCAAGTGGGTGCTTGAACATAGGGAGTTGTATCTTCCATCTAGTTGCAGCTAGAGAAACCAGGGTGGCATGGTGGTGCAAGGGAGAACTCTTGTTCTTTGTTATACAGGTTGGTTCTTGTATGATTAGAAGTTGGTGCTTCCATCCATTTGGTGCTAGAAACACTCAGGGAGTTGGTGCTTCCTTCTAGTTGGTGCTAGAGAAACCAGGGAGTTGGTGCTTCCTTCTAGTTGGTGCTAGAGAAACCAGGGAGTTGGTGCTTCCTTCTAGTGGGTGCTAGAGAAAACAGAGAGTTGGTGCTCTCAACAAGTAGCATCTTGCAAAACAGAGGTTGTAGCCTCATTATGAGTTGGTGCTCATATGTATGATAATGTAAAGAATGTAGCTATTACTTATCATATAAAGAAAAAGAGGTTTTTACCCATTATGGGTTTCCTCAGGAAATATCAGTCTCTGTGTATCACACGTGTGTGACTGATGCTGAATATTCTATTGTTTACCTCCCTGCACTATTGTGATTGTCCCTCAGTGTTTCTGCAAAGAGTTTAAAAGAAGCATAATTGTTTAAGCACAGTAACAACTGATTCACCCCCCACTCCTCTCAGTTGTCCAACACTATATAGCTATGACTAGCCCCCAAATCAATTAAAATAGTAAAGACATGGTTATTGATCATACCTTAGACTTCAATCATCTGTGATTGAAACTCAACTTGCTTGTTGTCTAGGGCTGCATAGATTCTTGGTACTCTTTTTCCCATGTCCTCCATTGTTTCTTCTTGCTGAACATTGTGAACAACTCTCACCTTGTCCTTTCTGTGATGGAAATATCTATACTTATGATCTCCATTACAGCCCCAACAGTACATAGGTGTCTGCCTTAGCCTTTTCCCACCTACTTCAGCCATCCTGGGCTCCCTCAAAACTGGTTGTCCTTGAGGATTATTTCTAAAAAATGGTGGCTTGTTCCCCTTCTTCCTATGCTCCCTCTTAAACTTCCTCTTGTCTTCCCAAGCTCTTTGGAAAGTAGGCTTTCCTTTATGTTGATCATATAAACACTTTTCCTTCCTTATTGTTTCTTCCATAGTTTTAGGATCATCATACTGGATTTTTTCACTGATAAAATATGGAATCCCATTCATATATTTCTGGATATTGACTGTCTCATCCTTGTTGAAAGGGACATACTTCAAAAGTTGTAGAAATATCCTTTCATATTCATCTATATTCATGATGCCCAATTTAAGTTCAAATAACTCTTTCATCTTCTTATCATAGTATCTATTGGTTAAGTACTTCTTTTCAAAATGCCTCTTGAATTCCTTCCATGTAACATTCTTCTCTCTGATGATCTACACGTGCACAAGTTGATCCCACCACACATATGATTTTCCTTTCATATGATATATTGTGATTCTTCCTTCTACATGAGAGGAATAATTATGCAATTGGAAATATTTCTTCATGCCAAGTAGCCATGTCTCAACATATTCATCTTTCTTGTGCTCTCCATCAAAAGTAGGAGGTTTGATCTTATTCATTTCACCCTTCAATTCATCCACTTCAGATATCCTATGATTTTTGGTAGTAGATGGAATTGAAATGTTGTGTGGATTCCTTTTAGAATGCCTTTGGGAGTGTTGGTGATGTCTGCTACCACTTCTTTATCTTCTTTCCTCATCAGGGGACTTGTGGCTCCCTAATTTGTTGGATCCACTTACCTTATGAAACTTCTTTTCAATTCTTTCTAAGATCCACATTAACTTCATATTGAAGTATTCCTATTTATTCTTGGCTTTCTTAATCCTTTTGTTATCTTCCTGGTGAATTTGGACATATTTTTTCAATTCTTTAATGATTTTCATCATGCCTGCATATTTATATATTTCTTCTCCATGCCCATTGGAGTTTGTTCCTTCAACTCCAAAATGGACATCCATTCCTCTAACTTCATCCTCTAGACTGTAAACATCCTGTGCCTCTTCCATTTCTCTACAACGTGTGACAATTCGGTCTGGTTTTGACAATTGCTAATTCTGCAAAATGTGTAGTCAACCAAATTTTGTCAAGCTATCAGTCCTAAACAAGTTTTCCAGAATAACTTAAATAATTTGATTCAACAAACTAATATCAAAATCCATTTTATATGGGTCTTTGGTCGATCAAGAATCCCCACGGCTCTATCTCCCAGCCTTGTTATGTTCTACAATTCACTTTAGAGCACTAGCCCCTTTTCCTTCAACCCTTAATTCACATGTGACCATGGTTGTGACCAAGTGATAATAGTGGGGTGCTTATCCAAAAACTTAAAACTTCGGGGCTCTGGAACTTTGGAGGTTTCCCCTTTTAACACATCACAACAAATATACTGGAGTTCCACATTAGCGAACTCACGAAGTGGAGTGAATCAATGGTTCTCAGCTTCCTAGCATCCAATGACTGATATTTACTACAAAACTTTGAGTTTTGGGATTTCTGGGTTTTCCATAATCTCAATCCTTCCGGAGTGCCAAGTCTCCAAAATGCTGCAGTTGTTGCCAAGTACAAATTCATATGACACCTGGAATTCCTAGGGGATATCTACATCACCTAGGTGATTTCATCATTCCATGTCACACCCGCTACTTCAGAACTTCCTGGCTCCAGGACTTCAGAGCTTCAGGGTTCTGAGACTTCGAAGGATTTGACATCTGCACACCCAAAAACTCCTGAACTGTGAATCTCTGAATACTTCCATTTCACGTTACTTCAGTGCTACGAGACTTTGAGGATTTATTCCTCCCACTCGATCATGAATCATTTCTTTTGGAGTTCCAATTCTTTGAACCTTGGAATCTGACACCACACGTCCCCTGTGACCAATGGTTGAGATTAACTCCATCCTTTGGGATTTATTTACTCAATGCTAACTATAGAACCTTTCCTCCAGAGTACCAAGTCTTTGAACTTCACGATCTGGTTCCATGCATCTACTGGGGTCAAGTTATCATGGGCTCGGTCTAGTTAAATTATTATCCAAGGTTTTAAATCCTTTATGTAACCATCAAGGGACCCACCATCAATGCTTGAGAGCAGTGCCACGTGGTGAAATACTAGAAGAGAACACATGGCCCAATCAGACGGGTGACACATGTCACGTTCTAACTGACATTTCAATCTTCCAAAGGTTCTTAACTCATTTATGCATGGCACACATCTCATGTGTCCACATCATCCCAGGTGACATCAGCAAGTCACGTCGCTTTGGGACTTCGGGATTTGGAAGATTTCACACTAGCACACTCCAATTCTCTTGGACACTAAACTCCCGAACTTCCTTACCTTCCGGGTCCACATAGTACAACTATCAACAATTAAGGTGGTGGAACTTGGCATGTCTAGGAAATATCCACATCACCATAAGTGACTTCGTCATGCCACACAACTTTGTCTCTTCAGCTTCGGGACTGTAGGCTTCAAGGATTTGAGAGATTCTACACTAGCACACTCTGATTCTCCTGAACATCAAACTCTGAATAATATGATATTATGACACACGTCTCTTTTAATGAATGATATGGATAAACTCTAGACTTTGGGAATTCGAGAGTTTTCACTCTATCACACCTTGTTTTTCCTGAATGTTGAATTCCCGAACAAGCCAATCTGTCGACACGTGTCCCTTTTGATGAACAGTCCAGATTAACTATGGACTTCAAGACTTCATGAGTTTTTGCCTTAGCACACTTTGTTTCTCCCAAATGTTGAATTCTCGAACAAGCCAATCTACCGACATGTGTTCCTTTTGATGAATAGTCTAGATTAACTATGGACTTCAGGACTTCCATATTTTTCACTCTATCACACTTTGTTTCTCCCAAATCTCGAATTCCCAAACAAGCCAATATGTCGGCACATGTCCCTTTTGATGAATGGTTTGGATTAACTCCAGACTTCGAGACTTCTAGAGCTTTCACTCTAGCACACTCCATTTCTCCTGAAGTGTAGAACTTCTGAACTGTTGTGAGATCTACGACTCACAATCACTTGCACGCAGATCTGATGGCTGGGATTTTTTCTTCACCATTGCGCCTTACCTCTTGCTCATGACTCGATATAGCAGCTTTGATCTATCTTCAACCAATCCAAAGTTCAATCAATTTTCCTCAAATCTATGGCGTAGATCCCCTTCAGGACTTCAGAGCTTCGACGCTTTTTCTCCCTTTTACGACAAGTAACTTCAAACAACTGGAGCGACAAAATCCCAAATGACTTTGGTGCTTAACAACCATGCTTATTTTACCATATCTGACAGTTGTGAAGGATCTTCCTTCTCCCAAACAAATCCTATGATCCAAATTATAAACTTTGTGGCCCAATACCATAGTTTTAGTGGTATCCTTCCTCTGTAAGTTTTCTTGAAGCACTATACTTCCTAAGCTTCTGAACACAATGCCTTCCTAACACTCAGGAACTCTCTGAACTTGAAATTTTGTCCCTCTCGACAACAATTCACTCTGAAACCTTTGCTTCATTAACCACTTATCTAGCCCATCCAAGATCAGTGTTGAAACCATGGCTTTGAACTTGAATTTTGTCCATTTCGACAACAATTCCTTTGCAAAACGTTTCTTTCAACTTCCACTAACATGGGCTATCTAGGCTCAGTGTTGAAACCATGGCTTTGATACCATTCTATAACATCTCGAGCCACCAACATGTTGGGCATCATCACTAAGTAAACATAATTTTTCTCTGATACCATTTTGTAACATCCTTGACCACCCAAGCTAGGTCATGCTACTCCATATAACACTATGACCCATATTGTAATGTTTCCTGACCCCTCAGCAGGCTGAAAACATGATACCTCAGACCCACGCGGTCTCAATCTCTCTTATAGGTTAAATACATCATTTAAACATTAAGCATAGAAAATATACTTTTCTCTTAATTGAAGTACACCAACTGCATGCATACCTTCCACAAACCTCCCATCCATAGACCACATTGTTCCTCACTCTAAGAAGTGTCACCCCCAAGTTGGGAATAAACTCCACCGGGCGAGGGATTCCTTGGCTAAGAAAGGACAACATGAAGTTGCACAATACAACATGAAGGATTTCCTCCAAGGAGCCACTTATTCCCACAACTCACAGACTATCATTCCCCACACGTCTGTCCCACCCCAAGAGTGTACACCTTCACTGTCACACAATCCATCGACTGCTACACCTCCCTTTTTGGGGCTTCAACAACATGTTGGATCAAGAATTATCGTAGCTTTGTAGCTACTACTAGACTACCTCTAAGAGAACTCACTTCCTCATCACACTCTCTCACCTGTAGAGAGTTGGTCACAGGTCTGAAAGCCTGCTTCTTTTATCCACAGGCCTGAAAACCTGCTTCTTCACTCTGGCTCCTCAACACATGGGCATGGTGATGGAAGCAAATAAAAATGGACGTGGGGAATGGTACTAGCAGGACAATACGTAGGAAACCCATAGGGTACAGATGCAATGAGGGAATCAATTCGGATTTTTGCAAAGGTTTGGGGTGTTTCAAGAATTCCACAATGGCATTCTAGTGTTATTGTGTGCTTTCTGGGTGCGCTAGTCAATCGGGTAACAAATGGCCAACCTGGTCAGAATGGTGAGAATCCTCATAATTTTTAGCATGGGAAGAATCCTCAGAATGGGTGAGAATGGTGAGAATGCACCCCCATAAATATGCATGCATTTTGGATGACACTTGGCTCTCCAGGAGCACATTCCCCCCACTTGGAACTTGTTTCTCTCCCTAAAGGAACTTAGGATAAATTAATATCCTCTTTACATATTTTAGAATAATAGTATATTATTCTATTAGGCTCTTAATATTATCCCTTTTCCATCAATCTCTTAGCCTCCTCCCTTGCCCAACCTAGTGGAGTTTAGTTCCCCATATTATTTCTTTGTGGTCGATCTGCATGTAGCGATGTTATTATGTTAATAATATGAATATTTACATGTACAAAATAGACTCCCGGCCTTTAACATATAGGCTCTCGGCCTAATCAACACATAAGCCTACCAACCTATAAATACTTGGATCACCAGCCTACAAAACATGTTACATTCATAATTACAACTGGGGCTCATGCTTGGGGTATTACAATCAAATACCAAGTCATTTTACCCTTCGACTACCATTTGACATTCATTTGGTCTTGATTCAATTATCACATGCCCACCTATCGAACTCTTCTTAGTTGACCTCTTCGAACTGATTTCGATGTCTTTATCATGTCAATCCACTTCAAATTCGACTTCCAATTTACCCGATCAACTAACCTCGACCTTCAACTTGCATTCAATCCACCTCGACTTCATCTTTACCTAGTCAAATCATCTTGACCTTCGACTTCGATTACCAGTCTATCCACATCGACTTTCACTGCAAAGAATATAACAACCAAAAATTATCCAACTTTCTGTATTCTTTGCTGAAACCATGAGACCATTGAATGTTTGTTCAAAGACATAGGGAAACAATGCCCATTTCCTCTCTGCACCAAGAGAACTTACCGACAGTCACAGACTTGGTCAACAAGTCTGTTATGTTTTCCAGGATGTTTACCTTCTCCAGTAGCACCTTGTTTCTTTCCACCATGTCTCTCATGAAATGGTATTATACATCAATGTGTTTATTCTTAAAATTATAAGATGGGTTCTTTGCCAAAAATATTGTGCTTTGACTATCACAACTTATCTTCATATATTTCTTCTCAAACATAATTCCTAAACACATCCTTTGTATCCATACTACTTCTTTTCTTCCATGAGTGGCTACCATTTATTCATCTTCTATTGTTGGCAAGGCTATGACTGTCTGTCCCTCACTCATCCTATTGATTTCTCCACCGAACATTTTGAACACATATCCACTGGTCTTCCTCTATCGATCCATATCTCCATCCCAGTTAGCGTAAAAAAATCCATGTACAATTAACTCAATCTCACCTCCGGTTTTTCCTTGGTAGAATATAGCATACTTTTTTGTGCCACAAAAATACCTAAATACTCTCTTGACAGTTTTCCAGTGCTCCTTCCTAGGTGTTGAGATGTATCTACTAAACACTCCCACTACATGAGAAATGTATGGTCGTGTGCATACCATCACATACATTAGACTACCAATAACACTTTGCATAGGGAACATGTGCCATTTCGTCTATTTATTCATGTGTCTTTGGACACTATTCAACAATTATCCTTGCTCCCATAGGAATTGGCACCTTGACCGATTTGCAATCCTTCATTTTAAAACATTTTTAATTTTTTTCAATATACTTTGTCTGATTCAACCATGTCCTTTTAGATACTCAATCTCTCTTAATCTCCATTCCTAGAATGAAGTTAGTTTCATCGAGATCCTTTATGTCTAACTTGGAGGATAACTTCTTCTTCACCTCCTTTATTGCATCCATGTTGTTTCCAACCAGCAACATGTCATCGACATACATAGCTACATATATGAAACACCCACCTTCTTCTTTGGAATATATTTAATGATCAACTTTGCTTCTCACAAATCCCAAATTAAGGATGCATGTTTCAAATTTTTGGTACCACATCCTTGGTGATTGCTTTAGACCATAAAGGTATATTTTCAGTATACACACCAAATATTTCTTTCCCTTTAGTACAAATCCTTCAAGTTGTTTCATGTATATTTCCTCTTCTAGGTCCCATGTAGGAATGTTATCTTCACATCCATTTGTTCTATTTCTAGATTAAATGTTGCAACTAGAGACATTAGTACTCTAATGAAAGTTAATTTTACAACAGGGTAAATAATATCACTGAAGTCGACTCCTTCGACTTAGGAATATCCTTTCTCTACCAGTTTAGCTTTGGATTTATTGACTTGACCTGCTTCATTTATCTTCTTCTTGAATACACATTTTCTACTGACAAGCCTTATTCCACTAGAAAACTTGACTAAATCCCATGTCTCATTATTTTGCAAGGATTGCATCTCTTTGATAATGGAATCCTTCTAGAGTTTTCCCATTGCTGATTCGACTTCCTCCCCGACCGACTTGGGCTCATCATCAGTGGTAGTTAACATGAATGCATAATGAAATTTAGGTGGAATATACCTTTTGACTAGTTTTCTTACTCTTTCTGACCTCCTTACAATTGGATTTGGTTTTTCCACCTCTTCCTCTAATTCAATCGAATCATATGAATCATACTCTTCGTTCATTAGTTCAAACAACAACATATTAGTATTATTCTCAGACTGAACAATTTCCTCGGGCTCAAACTTACCTTTGACTTATATTAAGACCACATCTCGACTATACATTGTTTTCCTTGATGCAATATCCCATATCTTATATACTTTCATTCATTCTTTGTATCTAATGCAAATACATTTGACTTCCTTATTATCCATATTGATCCTATTTTCCTTGGGAACATGCAAAAATGCATCATAGCTAAATAATTTGAGATGTGAAATCAAAGGATTTTTACCAAACCATACCTCATTTTGATTTGTGTCGACTAACACTGACGAAGGATACATATTCAATATATATTTTGTAGTGTCAAGTTTCTCTACCTATAATTCTTATGCGAACCCAACACCATTGAGAATTCTCCTTGCGTTGTCCATCAATGTTCTATTCATTCTCTTGGTAAATACATTTTGTTTTGGGGTAGATGGTGTGGTAGTTTTGCATGCTATTCCACACAATTCACCACCATTTTCAGTTCTCAACACCTTAATATTCTTATTTGTTTGGTTTTCTACAAGAGATTTAAAATCTTTGAATTTCTTGAAAACCTATGATTTATTCCTCAGGAAATATATCCATGTCTTCTTGTAAAAGTCATCTATGAAGGAGACATAATACAGGGATCCACCAAGTGAAGGAATTGTAACATGGCCAAACACATCACTATGAACCAACTCTAGAATACAATTTTCCCTTGTCGCTCCAAATGGGAAAATCACCTGACTTTGTTTTCAATATATACAATGTTCACAAAAGTTGACTTCTAAATTACACTCAGGAAAGTCTTCAACCATACCTTTATTGTGAATAGACCAAAGGCCTTTTTCTCCAATGTGTCCCATCCTCCCATGCCATAGCATGGCTAGGTTAACTTTATGATGACTTCTCAACTCGGTTTGAATCGACTCAGCCCGATTCAAGTCAAGTTGACTTCAACAACAATGCTATTGCATCCAGTCGAGTCAACACTCCCTTACAATTTGTATAGGGTTCTAATCTAAAATCTTTTCATTAAGGCCATCACGCCTTTGACCATATTGCACAACTCCTTATGAAATAGAGTATCCATGCCATCATCACTTATCATACTAAGATATATCAATTTTATTTCCAAACCTAGAATGTGTAGCACACCTGGAAGGGTTCTACTCCTCCCATCCTGCAGTATTTGTCAAAATGTTCCCTGTTAGACAATTCTAGTTGTCGAGTCGTCTCCTAAAAAAAATTCTCATCCTTGATATTTTTCTTATTTGCAAAACCATTCTTTATGTGGTTTCATATGATAAGATTCCCCTAAATCGATCAAACAAATATCTTGATATGAATATGTACTAGTAAACACCAAGTATGCATCACCTCCCTTATATCGAGTCATCTTTCTCTCAATCAATTACTTCTCATCGGATCTTGTACTAAATTCCATCATCCTCGACTTGCAGTTATTTTTTTAATTCCCAACTTTACCGCATTTTCATCATATTCGTGTCGACCGAACTAGGGATTTATATCTACCATTTGACTTAGACTTTCTACCAGATAATTTTCCTGTATCTATGTCAATTGGTCGACCTCTCACCACTAAAGCATCTTTGGTCGATATGTCCATGTTCTTCGTTCTCATTTATTAGGACAATACATAGGCAACCACATCTTCTAGCGCGAATGTGGTTGTATTAATCCCTATAGCCACGACTAAGCTATCATGGGAGTCTAGAAAAGAACATAATAAGATTATACATTTCTCCTCATCATTGATTTTAATATCCACATAACATAATTGGCTTATAATAGTATTAAATGCATTTAAATGCTTAGTCACTGAAATGGCATCACTCATTCTTAGAAGATACAATTTACCAGGGATTTCAACTCACACAAGCTTCCCAACTTTTCCCATAGTTTATTGTTTGAATATTCACCTAAAACATTCAGTAGTGTCGAATCTGCAAGACAAAGATGAATTGTACTCCTTTATCTCCTCTCAAGTTTCTCCCATTATTCTGTTGACATACCTGTCGACATGGTACCTCGACAAACTTTTTTCCATTGTTATTTATATACGAGATATTAATTTTTAATATTCCAAATCTCAAAACTCTGGCCATTGAGTTTTTTGATCTCTATTCTTGAACTGCTCACCATTCTTTAAAAAAATCTTTAAATATTTCTAACTTATGACTCTTACTGTACCTAGGGTTTATCTCAAATATAAGACTATTAATCTAAGATATTATACCACATGTTATAAAATGAGACACGCTTCCAAAATAAACCTAGCATAAGAGAGGAAGAAATATATAATCAAGAAATTAAATGACACAGTAATCACACAATACATATATATTTTACTCTGGAAACCAAAATCGGGAAAACTAGCATTCCTTGAGCATTCTTCTCCTTGTTGTCTTATTGATTTAGAAAAAAAATGTTACATCTAAGACATAACCTTGGTACACACCTAAGACATAAACGATATCATACCCTCTTACTTATGAAAGAACAACCCTATAGCCAATTGGATTACATCTGCATGACCAACAACCTCTAAATTACAGATTCTTGGTGATTATCTATTCATCATCTAAATATTCAAGATTATTGATTAAGCTTTACGAAATTACAACATGCCTTTTTATAGGCCTTATAGTAGGAAAAAAACTAAATAAATGGCACCCAAAAATGGTTATAGATCCATGCAGATCATTGGATACAAATCCCGTGAATCTCAATATTCTATTATAGTCGACTACCAAGTCATCTTAACCATCAAATACTGTTTTTCCTTCATTCAATCTTCAGTTTGTTATCACACACTCACCTGTCGATGTTTTTTCGGTTGACCACTTCGACTTATTTTCGATATATTTATCATTTTGATCCACCTTGAATTCGACTTCGACTTTACCTGGTCGAATAACCTCGACCTTCGACTTGTTGTCGATCAACCTCGACTTCATCTTTACCCAGTCAAACCACCTCGAACTTCAACTTCAACCGTTAGTTCATCCACCTCAAATTTCATTGCAAATAATATATCAACACAACATCAACCTCATCAATCACTTCAATAGCTTTCATGCTCAAATTTATTATATTTTTCACATCTTCTATTCTTGTTTGGTTTAATGGTGCTTTATCTAAGTCTACCAGGAGACCCATTCTGAACTGTTTGAGAAGACTATCTAATGTTCTCCATAATATTTTGCATACTTCACTGACTTGTTCTTTGGTTCTCTTAATATTATTTATAATTTACATTAATGTATGAAGGAGTCTATTTTTCTCGATCCTTTGTTTCTCTATATACAATAGCAGAATTTTGGGTCCGTTCTGGTAAGTATATTTCCATACCGTGACCTTGTTAGATGCATTTTGATATTTATAGTACTTTTTATAATTGACCTTTGTTGGCACAGGGGTAGACCCAGGGTTCAGCTCCAAGAGTGCACCAACAATCCCTAGCTACTGACCCTTTCGACAACACCTGCAAAGCAGATGCAGTCTCACCCGAAGCAGCTATGAGGGGGTTGCAGGACAAAGATGTCTACAACTAGGGGGAATATCAAGTGGATCTAATACAATAGCAATATATCATGCATCTATCATTCAACAAGCTAGATCTATCCTTCACAGCTATAAGTTCGATCTAATACAATAAGTCAGGTAACAATATAATAGCAATAGAGATCAAAGAATCAATCATACACACAACAACAAATGTACATGGTTCACCCTCTCTCTAGGGCTACATCCACAGAACTGTGCTATATTATATTAAGGAAATAATAAAGTTATTGTCTACGCTCTTATCTAGCAGATATTCTTTCTTCTCTCTCTTTCTATCCCCTCCCTACGCACCCAACTGCAAGACTTGACCTTCGCACACAACATAAGATCTTACAATACCAGAAGGCTTCCTCTCTCTCAACACTTCTCTCTCGCAATACAATTATCCCTCTCTCAATACTATAGCTATATCAACAACAATATTGTACTGTAGAATTACCAACTTTTACCGACCCGACCCAGGTCCTCTTGACCTTTATTTATACATTACAATACCTCACCGATAGCCTTAGGCCAAAACCTAGGTTCCAAAACCCTAAAATACCAAAACCCTAGGAGTCTAAAACCCTAGGTCAACTTGAATCACTTTTTATGGGCTTCACCAACCTGTCTTTCCTTCCTTCTCATGCAGTCCTCTAAAGCATCCAATGGTGGCTTTTTCAGCTTGCTGAGTTGTCCACGATCAATATTCCTTGCTGATTTGTCATCCTTGATCTCCTCATCCAACGACTTGCATTTCCTTGCTTCGCTCCATCTTTTCTACTCTTTTTCTTACTTCGACCCAGTGACAATCACTGTGTCTCCTGTGAAGTTTACTTTTCACCTTTTCTTCCTTTTTCATCGCTTCCTTCCATAAACAAGGGACAACAGGTCCCCATAACTCACCTGTGACTCATACTGAGGCACTTTGGATCCGATCCTTCTATTTTTCTTTGACTTTGGACTGCACAGGGCAGCCTTGGTTTCTACTTTATGCCTCCTCTTCCTCCTTGTGAAGACTATCTTTTTCGTGTCTAGTATCCAGTTTCAACTGCACCTGGTACCTAGACCCTTTTTCTCATGCTTTTACTGATAGATGTGAGGAAGCTGGTTGTCATAGTACAACTTCAGCCAACTCCCATTCACCAATCCTTCCTTCCATTCTCCCTTTAATGTTTTCAGTTGCGCAACTCCTCCTTCTGTAACATAGGCGATCTCATATGGTCCAAGCCAATGCATTCTGAACTTCCATGGGTGTCTTATAAACTTACTTTCGTACATCAGTACTAAATCACCTTGCATGAGTGCCTTCTTCTTGATGTGCCTATCATGATATGCCTTCTCTCATTCCTTCTGAACCTGTTGGTGGAATCCTGCAATGAATCTGTCTTCTTCCAATTCAACCAACTGGGTGAGCCTTTCCTAAACAACACTAGTGTCATTCATACCTGTAAAAGAAACAATTCTTAAGCTTGGTACCAATTATTCCATCGGGATAAGAACTTGGAGACCATAAACCAACTTGAAAGGACTTTGCATTGTTAACTTCTTGCAAGTGGTTCGGTAGGCCCATAGTACTATAGGTACTCTTAAGTCCCATTCATCCCTATTCATAACACAAATCTTCGTTAATGTTGTCTCCAAGATATTATTGAATGATTCAACTATTCCATTTGCTTGTGGATGGTAAGGTGTACTCTTTTGATGGTGGACTACAAATTCTTTAGTCAGGGCTTCAACTATCTTATTGATGAAATGTGTGCCTTGATCACTCATAAGGATCTTGGGGCATCCAAACCTGGTTATTATGTCATCAAATACAAAATGTGCAGTTGTATTTTCACTACAGTCTTTAACTGCTCTGGCTTCAGTCCATATGGTTAAGTATTCTGTCGCAGTAATCATATACCTTTCTCCTATGAATTTTCCTGGTGGGTTTATAGGTCCCACGAAGTCAATGGCCCACTTTTCAAATTCTTGTAGGTTCATCAATGGTGCTAATGGCATTTCATCTCATCTAATTGTATACTCACTTAGAGCCGTTCCTGTTGACAAGAACTAGACAATGTTGTGAAGTGGTCATAAATATTTCTAATGGTGAGTAGTTGTGTGTCCGGCAGTGATTCCTCCAAACTGGTGGGTTCTTCTCCATGTTCCAACCTCGACAGGTGGTTAGGGCCCTTGTTCATTCTTCCTGGCTTAATTATGATTTCAAAATCATTTTCTTGAAACAACAGAAGCCATTTTAATATCCACCCCCCCAACACTCGCTTGTTGACTAGATATTTCAGCACAGAGTGATTTGTAAACATTTTAAAGTGTCCTCCCAACAAGTAGTGGTGGAATTTTTGCAACACATACACCATGGATAATCCTTCCCTCTTGCTAGTGGTGTAGTTGATCTCCGCCATAAATATATTCCTACTAGCAAAAGCTAACGGATGTTCGATCTCCCCTTCTCTCGGTTGTGCCGGTACTGCTCCCAATGCAATAGAAGACACATTGATGTGCACATGAAACTCTTTCCTCCAATCTGGAAAGACGAGAATGGGCGCAGTGACCATCTTTTGTTTTAGTGTGTTAAATCTCTATTGGAATTCATTTGTCCAGCTAAACTGAGAATCCTTCTTCAACAACTTCTCCATCGGTGTTGTGATTTGGTTATATCCTTTAATGAATTTCTTGTAATAGCCAGTATGTCCTAGCACAGTGTGCAGTTGTTTGACTGAAGTAGGAGGTGGGAAATCAACTATAATTGCAATTTTAGATGGATCAACCAGCAATCCCTGCTTTCATACAATATGGCCTAATAACACTCCAAATGGTGAGAAGAAGATGCACTTCTTCAGATTCAAAGAAATTTGACACTGTCTGCCTTTATCCAACATTATCCTTAGACATTCAATATGATTTTTCAACAGAATAAACACAGTCAAGTCATAAAATAAGCTTCTAAACATTTATGAAAAATTCTTTGAATGCTTCGACCACCACCCTGGAAAAGATGGTTGGGGAATTCTTTAGTCCGTATGGCATCACTGTGTATTGGTAGGATCCCCATTCTGTGGAAAATGTGGTCTTGTGGTGGTCCTCCTTGGCAATCTGGATTTGATGGTATCTTGAAAATCCATCTGTATAAGAATATACTTCTTGGCCTCCCACGTTGTCTAATACTTCATCAGTGAATGGTGTAGGGAAAGGGTCATGCAGACAGGAATCATTCAAATTTCTGAGGTCTACACATATCCTGATTTCTCCTATCTTATTATCTTGCAGAACGATAGGGCTGATCCACTCCGACTCTTCGACAGGTTCAATAATCCCCGCTTCCATCATTCTATCGAATTCAATCTTCACTTTTTCTTTATATTTTGCGTTCAATATGTAGGGCCTTTGCTTGACTGGCTTCTCACCTGGTTTCAAAGGTATCCTCATTTATCCCATAGGACCTTTGATGCCCTTCATATCAGTGAACTTGGTCAAAAACAAGTCCTGATATTCGTGTAGTAACTCTGTAATCTTGTCAATGATTGCAATATCCCAATAATCTCCGACATTGGCAAGCTTCGGTGTCTCCTCTGTCCCAATGTTGACTTTTTTATCCTGATTGGCTAACCAATAAATGGTAGCTCAACTCTTGGTCCTTCCACATTTGTTTGGCCTTAGGTTTCAGTAATGTTTACCTTCTTGGCATCATCATCGTCATTGGCATTGATGTTGTAGCAACTCTACAATTTCTGGAAAGGCACAGTCCATTCGTCCTCTTCTTGTTCCATAGGGAGGCTAGATTCTTCCTTGAATACCTTCTTTCTCACAATCTGTAATGCTTGGTCTACTGAAGGATATTCACTTTCAAATAAAACGGTGGTTACAAAGTTCTGAATCATACTTTCCCAATCTGTAGTGATGAGGCGTAGCTCTGCTTGAAGGTACCAGTTGATAGGGGTCATGTCTAGTGTGTTAATGAATCTATGCACCCATTGTTCTCAAGGAATGTCACTCCAGGCCTCTTCACAACTTTGCATGTGGTCCTTTCGGAAACTTCAACCGATATATCTTCACAACTTACTGTTTGTGCTAAGAACCGTGTTTTCATCAAGGTTCGACATTGGGTCCAGTCTGTGATGTTGCTTTTATGTGTCCCCCACCATCTTGTTGGTGTGGCTTTCAAGGCCTCATCCATTGCCAATAATATTTGTTGTATTGGTACACTTGTTTCAAAATATGATAGGAAGGCTTCTAAAGGGTTCAGACCATCAAATGTGGGTAAGTTACTCACTGTTGTGTTGATCCAATGAACTTCTATAGTTAATCTAGAACATATTTTGGTATATACTTCATACATCTGGTTCTGCCAATTTTCCAACGCTTATTCTGAATTTGATAAACACGCACTATCACTTCGCCAGCTTAGATTACCATCGGCTGTAGGCTTGATGTAATCTTGATGTCTAGCTGTTATTTTGTAGATGTTTTCCAATTTGTATGCATGATCTTATTCTCTGATGGGTTTTGTGTGTCGTGGACCTTCATCTAGATCTAAGGTTGAAATGACCCTAAGGCCATCTCTTTCAAATGTCATACATGTTTTCTTTAGATCAACTATAGTGGAATTGTTGAAGGCCCAGTCAATTCCTAGTAATGGAGGGTAAGGGAAGCTATCATCAACAATTTCAATTACCTCAAAATCTGCGAATTTTCTAACTCCATCGATGTCCACAAGGACATGCTCCAATTGTCTGAATGGGATGACATCTTGTTGATTAGCCATCCTAATTCTGATAGGGGAATAGATGAACCTTGGTTTTCCCATTAGTGCCCAAGTTTTCTTCATCATGACATTGACCTCTGACCCTAAGTCGAGGACCACATATTCGATATCATACTCTCCTATTTGAGCATTCAAATGTAATTCTTTATTTTTCCTTCTCTTCTTACAAATTTGGTGTACTTCCCTATTAAGTAAGGGGTCTATCTTCCCTAGCTCATATTGCCTGATTAAGTTTTGTAGTTCTTGCATAGTGTTCTCATCCTGAATTAACTTAATACAAGTGTACAAAAATTCAATGAGCTTACTAACCTCTTTTCCTCCTTTTGGTGAAGTCGACTGATCAAATGCCTGAGGCATCCCATATTCTTTGATTTCTAGTTATGTTTTGGAGGAAGAAACTTGATCTTCTTTTAACTCTTGCCTTGATTCCTCAAATATTTGTCTTTCTTTCTTTGCATCAAAATTGTGGGTCTTCTCTACAGCTTTCCTGATGCCTGAGTCTTTGATGATATTTCGTTGGGTCATTATATCCACTCCTATGGTAGCACTTCCTTGAGTAATAACAACGAATCTAGGTTATGCTCTGTGAGGTTCAACATAGATCAATTTCACTTGTGGGTTCTGCTGGGGTCCTCATCTTTCCTGAAGCTTGGATAGCAACATAGAGTAGTCCTCAATGACATGCTCAAAGGAGTTGAAATAACTGCAAGTGGTACAAGGGTTCTGATAGTCCCTTGCTAGATTTCCTGGCTACCTGCAGTTATAACAGATTATTTTTCCTTAGCCTCGACCCATTCCTCCCCCTCGTCCTCTTCCTCTGTATCCACCATGAGGATTGAAGTTTCCTCTTCCTGAGGATTTATACTATGCATTGTTTCCTTCTTGATGTACTTTGCCTTGGATCTTGTATATGTCTCTTGATCTTTCATGCATGAGATCATAAGCTCTACAATCTCATCATCGTGCCCTACTAATTTACATAATTTTCAATAGAAGTTCATGGGTGTCTAAATGTATTTCTGCATTTAATATCACTCACCAGGGTGATGTCGATTTCTGCATACTTCCCACCAAGGTAAGGTGACTTGCTTCAAGGGGCTTGGAGCTCCAGAAGTCAAGTATTCATTGAATAGAGGGAAGTGTTCCTTGTCATGACCTTATGATATGCATCTAACACACCGAATGTCTTCTCTTTTGTCTTTTCCCTTGTCTTTCTTCATGTCTTCAACCTGTAGAGACAAACTAGTTAGCTGACTCAAGATATGACTCATACCTGAGCTGGATTCTCCCATAGGAGTTGATCCAAGCTTCATGGTGATCTCCAATGCTTCTTCTTGTGAAGTAATCTTCTGCTACATCAGGGGGAATCTGATATGTGGTAAGAGAGCAATGATGAACCATTCTTTGTTCTGCTCATCCAGGATCTTAAAGGTCAATCTTCCTGTGAGGGACTTGAATCTTTGATCGAACTCCCAAACAGGTTCGACTACCTTTTTCTTGATCTCTTTCAGCTCTGCAATACATTGGGACTTCGACTTAGGTTTCTTAAACTCTACAATCAGTGTGTTCTTGATCTCATTCAATGTATTAGGTTGCGCAATTCCTTGGACAAGATTCATGTACCAGCTCAACACGTGATCTCTCAGTGTAGTGCTAAACTGGTTTCTTTTAATAGCTTCATCGATAATATTTTTAATGTTCCACATGGCCTCACACAGGAACCAATGATGATCAGGATCTTTAGATCCATCTCCTCTAAAGATAGTGTTGTAGGTGAATCCCCCTGCAGACAAGTGGATTCCCTCTTGGTCTCTAGACTCCTAAGACCAAGATAGAAAAGTGCTTAACATGGATACTAACAACCTTTTAGATATAATCAATCTAATGAATGAAAGAGAAGGAGAAAGATATGTACCTTATTAGATATGTTTTTCCTTTCAAATTCATGGCTGAGCTTCGATCCTGAGCTCCCTGATAGCTCCTGTAGAACAAACAAAGATACAAAAGACTTCCTACTCTACTGAGATTAGCTCAAACATAGATCCATCTACTGTAGACAAACTCATATGGAACAAGCACAAGTTTGAAAGAAATAGGCCAAGCATTGATTACTAATGAGAACAAGTAAAAGTACTTACAATCCTTTAAATGAAGGTACAACAGATTCTTCCAGTTCTCCTTGTCCAACCCCATTGCTCAAATAATCTCCACTGATTGCTTTGATGACATCTCACTCATGAGATCATAAGTTTGATGTACTTCTCAATCTCCATCATACCTTTCACCATGAGAAGGCCTCCTTATATAACCTTGGAGAGGTCCAACCACTTGAGATATCTTTGGGATAAGTTGAGGATTCCTCTCCTTCAGTTGAGGATATTCCCTAAGAT
>JZKD02S1608364.1:44249-90901 GCA_000966675.3 Picea glauca
GTGGGTGCTAGAGAAAACAGAGAGTTGGTGCTCTCAACAAGTAGCATCTTGCAAAACAGAGGTTGTAGCCTCATTATGAGTTGGTGCTCATATGTATGATAATGTAAAGAATGTAGCTATTACTTATCATATAAAGAAAAAGAGGTTTTTACCCATTATGGGTTTCCTCAGGAAATATCAGTCTCTGTGTATCACACGTGTGTGACTGATGCTGAATATTCTATTGTTTACCTCCCTGCACTATTGTGATTGTCCCTCAGTGTTTCTGCAAAGAGTTTAAAAGAAGCATAATTGTTTAAGCACAGTAACAACTGATTCACCCCCCACTCCTCTCAGTTGTCCAACACTATATAGCTATGACTAGCCCCCAAATCAATTAAAATAGTAAAGACATGGTTATTGATCATACCTTAGACTTCAATCATCTGTGATTGAAACTCAACTTGCTTGTTGTCTAGGGCTGCATAGATTCTTGGTACTCTTTTTCCCATGTCCTCCATTGTTTCTTCTTGCTGAACATTGTGAACAACTCTCACCTTGTCCTTTCTGTGATGGAAATATCTATACTTATGATCTCCATTACAGCCCCAACAGTACATAGGTGTCTGCCTTAGCCTTTTCCCACCTACTTCAGCCATCCTGGGCTCCCTCAAAACTGGTTGTCCTTGAGGATTATTTCTAAAAAATGGTGGCTTGTTCCCCTTCTTCCTATGCTCCCTCTTAAACTTCCTCTTGTCTTCCCAAGCTCTTTGGAAAGTAGGCTTTCCTTTATGTTGATCATATAAACACTTTTCCTTCCTTATTGTTTCTTCCATAGTTTTAGGATCATCATACTGGATTTTTTCACTGATAAAATATGGAATCCCATTCATATATTTCTGGATATTGACTGTCTCATCCTTGTTGAAAGGGACATACTTCAAAAGTTGTAGAAATATCCTTTCATATTCATCTATATTCATGATGCCCAATTTAAGTTCAAATAACTCTTTCATCTTCTTATCATAGTATCTATTGGTTAAGTACTTCTTTTCAAAATGCCTCTTGAATTCCTTCCATGTAACATTCTTCTCTCTGATGATCTACACGTGCACAAGTTGATCCCACCACACATATGATTTTCCTTTCATATGATATATTGTGATTCTTCCTTCTACATGAGAGGAATAATTATGCAATTGGAAATATTTCTTCATGCCAAGTAGCCATGTCTCAACATATTCATCTTTCTTGTGCTCTCCATCAAAAGTAGGAGGTTTGATCTTATTCATTTCACCCTTCAATTCATCCACTTCAGATATCCTATGATTTTTGGTAGTAGATGGAATTGAAATGTTGTGTGGATTCCTTTTAGAATGCCTTTGGGAGTGTTGGTGATGTCTGCTACCACTTCTTTATCTTCTTTCCTCATCAGGGGACTTGTGGCTCCCTAATTTGTTGGATCCACTTACCTTATGAAACTTCTTTTCAATTCTTTCTAAGATCCACATTAACTTCATATTGAAGTATTCCTATTTATTCTTGGCTTTCTTAATCCTTTTGTTATCTTCCTGGTGAATTTGGACATATTTTTTCAATTCTTTAATGATTTTCATCATGCCTGCATATTTATATATTTCTTCTCCATGCCCATTGGAGTTTGTTCCTTCAACTCCAAAATGGACATCCATTCCTCTAACTTCATCCTCTAGACTGTAAACATCCTGTGCCTCTTCCATTTCTCTACAACGTGTGACAATTCGGTCTGGTTTTGACAATTGCTAATTCTGCAAAATGTGTAGTCAACCAAATTTTGTCAAGCTATCAGTCCTAAACAAGTTTTCCAGAATAACTTAAATAATTTGATTCAACAAACTAATATCAAAATCCATTTTATATGGGTCTTTGGTCGATCAAGAATCCCCACGGCTCTATCTCCCAGCCTTGTTATGTTCTACAATTCACTTTAGAGCACTAGCCCCTTTTCCTTCAACCCTTAATTCACATGTGACCATGGTTGTGACCAAGTGATAATAGTGGGGTGCTTATCCAAAAACTTAAAACTTCGGGGCTCTGGAACTTTGGAGGTTTCCCCTTTTAACACATCACAACAAATATACTGGAGTTCCACATTAGCGAACTCACGAAGTGGAGTGAATCAATGGTTCTCAGCTTCCTAGCATCCAATGACTGATATTTACTACAAAACTTTGAGTTTTGGGATTTCTGGGTTTTCCATAATCTCAATCCTTCCGGAGTGCCAAGTCTCCAAAATGCTGCAGTTGTTGCCAAGTACAAATTCATATGACACCTGGAATTCCTAGGGGATATCTACATCACCTAGGTGATTTCATCATTCCATGTCACACCCGCTACTTCAGAACTTCCTGGCTCCAGGACTTCAGAGCTTCAGGGTTCTGAGACTTCGAAGGATTTGACATCTGCACACCCAAAAACTCCTGAACTGTGAATCTCTGAATACTTCCATTTCACGTTACTTCAGTGCTACGAGACTTTGAGGATTTATTCCTCCCACTCGATCATGAATCATTTCTTTTGGAGTTCCAATTCTTTGAACCTTGGAATCTGACACCACACGTCCCCTGTGACCAATGGTTGAGATTAACTCCATCCTTTGGGATTTATTTACTCAATGCTAACTATAGAACCTTTCCTCCAGAGTACCAAGTCTTTGAACTTCACGATCTGGTTCCATGCATCTACTGGGGTCAAGTTATCATGGGCTCGGTCTAGTTAAATTATTATCCAAGGTTTTAAATCCTTTATGTAACCATCAAGGGACCCACCATCAATGCTTGAGAGCAGTGCCACGTGGTGAAATACTAGAAGAGAACACATGGCCCAATCAGACGGGTGACACATGTCACGTTCTAACTGACATTTCAATCTTCCAAAGGTTCTTAACTCATTTATGCATGGCACACATCTCATGTGTCCACATCATCCCAGGTGACATCAGCAAGTCACGTCGCTTTGGGACTTCGGGATTTGGAAGATTTCACACTAGCACACTCCAATTCTCTTGGACACTAAACTCCCGAACTTCCTTACCTTCCGGGTCCACATAGTACAACTATCAACAATTAAGGTGGTGGAACTTGGCATGTCTAGGAAATATCCACATCACCATAAGTGACTTCGTCATGCCACACAACTTTGTCTCTTCAGCTTCGGGACTGTAGGCTTCAAGGATTTGAGAGATTCTACACTAGCACACTCTGATTCTCCTGAACATCAAACTCTGAATAATATGATATTATGACACACGTCTCTTTTAATGAATGATATGGATAAACTCTAGACTTTGGGAATTCGAGAGTTTTCACTCTATCACACCTTGTTTTTCCTGAATGTTGAATTCCCGAACAAGCCAATCTGTCGACACGTGTCCCTTTTGATGAACAGTCCAGATTAACTATGGACTTCAAGACTTCATGAGTTTTTGCCTTAGCACACTTTGTTTCTCCCAAATGTTGAATTCTCGAACAAGCCAATCTACCGACATGTGTTCCTTTTGATGAATAGTCTAGATTAACTATGGACTTCAGGACTTCCATATTTTTCACTCTATCACACTTTGTTTCTCCCAAATCTCGAATTCCCAAACAAGCCAATATGTCGGCACATGTCCCTTTTGATGAATGGTTTGGATTAACTCCAGACTTCGAGACTTCTAGAGCTTTCACTCTAGCACACTCCATTTCTCCTGAAGTGTAGAACTTCTGAACTGTTGTGAGATCTACGACTCACAATCACTTGCACGCAGATCTGATGGCTGGGATTTTTTCTTCACCATTGCGCCTTACCTCTTGCTCATGACTCGATATAGCAGCTTTGATCTATCTTCAACCAATCCAAAGTTCAATCAATTTTCCTCAAATCTATGGCGTAGATCCCCTTCAGGACTTCAGAGCTTCGACGCTTTTTCTCCCTTTTACGACAAGTAACTTCAAACAACTGGAGCGACAAAATCCCAAATGACTTTGGTGCTTAACAACCATGCTTATTTTACCATATCTGACAGTTGTGAAGGATCTTCCTTCTCCCAAACAAATCCTATGATCCAAATTATAAACTTTGTGGCCCAATACCATAGTTTTAGTGGTATCCTTCCTCTGTAAGTTTTCTTGAAGCACTATACTTCCTAAGCTTCTGAACACAATGCCTTCCTAA
Source organism: Picea glauca (assembly GCA_000966675.3). NCBI lineage: Eukaryota > Viridiplantae > Streptophyta > Pinopsida > Pinales > Pinaceae > Picea > Picea glauca. The sequence goes on from JZKD02S1608364.1 coordinate 48,423, forward strand.
CACTCAGGAACTCTCTGAACTTGAAATTTTGTCCCTCTCGACAACAATTCACTCTGAAACCTTTGCTTCATTAACCACTTATCTAGCCCATCCAAGATCAGTGTTGAAACCATGGCTTTGAACTTGAATTTTGTCCATTTCGACAACAATTCCTTTGCAAAACGTTTCTTTCAACTTCCACTAACATGGGCTATCTAGGCTCAGTGTTGAAACCATGGCTTTGATACCATTCTATAACATCTCGAGCCACCAACATGTTGGGCATCATCACTAAGTAAACATAATTTTTCTCTGATACCATTTTGTAACATCCTTGACCACCCAAGCTAGGTCATGCTACTCCATATAACACTATGACCCATATTGTAATGTTTCCTGACCCCTCAGCAGGCTGAAAACATGATACCTCAGACCCACGCGGTCTCAATCTCTCTTATAGGTTAAATACATCATTTAAACATTAAGCATAGAAAATATACTTTTCTCTTAATTGAAGTACACCAACTGCATGCATACCTTCCACAAACCTCCCATCCATAGACCACATTGTTCCTCACTCTAAGAAGTGTCACCCCCAAGTTGGGAATAAACTCCACCGGGCGAGGGATTCCTTGGCTAAGAAAGGACAACATGAAGTTGCACAATACAACATGAAGGATTTCCTCCAAGGAGCCACTTATTCCCACAACTCACAGACTATCATTCCCCACACGTCTGTCCCACCCCAAGAGTGTACACCTTCACTGTCACACAATCCATCGACTGCTACACCTCCCTTTTTGGGGCTTCAACAACATGTTGGATCAAGAATTATCGTAGCTTTGTAGCTACTACTAGACTACCTCTAAGAGAACTCACTTCCTCATCACACTCTCTCACCTGTAGAGAGTTGGTCACAGGTCTGAAAGCCTGCTTCTTTTATCCACAGGCCTGAAAACCTGCTTCTTCACTCTGGCTCCTCAACACATGGGCATGGTGATGGAAGCAAATAAAAATGGACGTGGGGAATGGTACTAGCAGGACAATACGTAGGAAACCCATAGGGTACAGATGCAATGAGGGAATCAATTCGGATTTTTGCAAAGGTTTGGGGTGTTTCAAGAATTCCACAATGGCATTCTAGTGTTATTGTGTGCTTTCTGGGTGCGCTAGTCAATCGGGTAACAAATGGCCAACCTGGTCAGAATGGTGAGAATCCTCATAATTTTTAGCATGGGAAGAATCCTCAGAATGGGTGAGAATGGTGAGAATGCACCCCCATAAATATGCATGCATTTTGGATGACACTTGGCTCTCCAGGAGCACATTCCCCCCACTTGGAACTTGTTTCTCTCCCTAAAGGAACTTAGGATAAATTAATATCCTCTTTACATATTTTAGAATAATAGTATATTATTCTATTAGGCTCTTAATATTATCCCTTTTCCATCAATCTCTTAGCCTCCTCCCTTGCCCAACCTAGTGGAGTTTAGTTCCCCATATTATTTCTTTGTGGTCGATCTGCATGTAGCGATGTTATTATGTTAATAATATGAATATTTACATGTACAAAATAGACTCCCGGCCTTTAACATATAGGCTCTCGGCCTAATCAACACATAAGCCTACCAACCTATAAATACTTGGATCACCAGCCTACAAAACATGTTACATTCATAATTACAACTGGGGCTCATGCTTGGGGTATTACAATCAAATACCAAGTCATTTTACCCTTCGACTACCATTTGACATTCATTTGGTCTTGATTCAATTATCACATGCCCACCTATCGAACTCTTCTTAGTTGACCTCTTCGAACTGATTTCGATGTCTTTATCATGTCAATCCACTTCAAATTCGACTTCCAATTTACCCGATCAACTAACCTCGACCTTCAACTTGCATTCAATCCACCTCGACTTCATCTTTACCTAGTCAAATCATCTTGACCTTCGACTTCGATTACCAGTCTATCCACATCGACTTTCACTGCAAAGAATATAACAACCAAAAATTATCCAACTTTCTGTATTCTTTGCTGAAACCATGAGACCATTGAATGTTTGTTCAAAGACATAGGGAAACAATGCCCATTTCCTCTCTGCACCAAGAGAACTTACCGACAGTCACAGACTTGGTCAACAAGTCTGTTATGTTTTCCAGGATGTTTACCTTCTCCAGTAGCACCTTGTTTCTTTCCACCATGTCTCTCATGAAATGGTATTATACATCAATGTGTTTATTCTTAAAATTATAAGATGGGTTCTTTGCCAAAAATATTGTGCTTTGACTATCACAACTTATCTTCATATATTTCTTCTCAAACATAATTCCTAAACACATCCTTTGTATCCATACTACTTCTTTTCTTCCATGAGTGGCTACCATTTATTCATCTTCTATTGTTGGCAAGGCTATGACTGTCTGTCCCTCACTCATCCTATTGATTTCTCCACCGAACATTTTGAACACATATCCACTGGTCTTCCTCTATCGATCCATATCTCCATCCCAGTTAGCGTAAAAAAATCCATGTACAATTAACTCAATCTCACCTCCGGTTTTTCCTTGGTAGAATATAGCATACTTTTTTGTGCCACAAAAATACCTAAATACTCTCTTGACAGTTTTCCAGTGCTCCTTCCTAGGTGTTGAGATGTATCTACTAAACACTCCCACTACATGAGAAATGTATGGTCGTGTGCATACCATCACATACATTAGACTACCAATAACACTTTGCATAGGGAACATGTGCCATTTCGTCTATTTATTCATGTGTCTTTGGACACTATTCAACAATTATCCTTGCTCCCATAGGAATTGGCACCTTGACCGATTTGCAATCCTTCATTTTAAAACATTTTTAATTTTTTTCAATATACTTTGTCTGATTCAACCATGTCCTTTTAGATACTCAATCTCTCTTAATCTCCATTCCTAGAATGAAGTTAGTTTCATCGAGATCCTTTATGTCTAACTTGGAGGATAACTTCTTCTTCACCTCCTTTATTGCATCCATGTTGTTTCCAACCAGCAACATGTCATCGACATACATAGCTACATATATGAAACACCCACCTTCTTCTTTGGAATATATTTAATGATCAACTTTGCTTCTCACAAATCCCAAATTAAGGATGCATGTTTCAAATTTTTGGTACCACATCCTTGGTGATTGCTTTAGACCATAAAGGTATATTTTCAGTATACACACCAAATATTTCTTTCCCTTTAGTACAAATCCTTCAAGTTGTTTCATGTATATTTCCTCTTCTAGGTCCCATGTAGGAATGTTATCTTCACATCCATTTGTTCTATTTCTAGATTAAATGTTGCAACTAGAGACATTAGTACTCTAATGAAAGTTAATTTTACAACAGGGTAAATAATATCACTGAAGTCGACTCCTTCGACTTAGGAATATCCTTTCTCTACCAGTTTAGCTTTGGATTTATTGACTTGACCTGCTTCATTTATCTTCTTCTTGAATACACATTTTCTACTGACAAGCCTTATTCCACTAGAAAACTTGACTAAATCCCATGTCTCATTATTTTGCAAGGATTGCATCTCTTTGATAATGGAATCCTTCTAGAGTTTTCCCATTGCTGATTCGACTTCCTCCCCGACCGACTTGGGCTCATCATCAGTGGTAGTTAACATGAATGCATAATGAAATTTAGGTGGAATATACCTTTTGACTAGTTTTCTTACTCTTTCTGACCTCCTTACAATTGGATTTGGTTTTTCCACCTCTTCCTCTAATTCAATCGAATCATATGAATCATACTCTTCGTTCATTAGTTCAAACAACAACATATTAGTATTATTCTCAGACTGAACAATTTCCTCGGGCTCAAACTTACCTTTGACTTATATTAAGACCACATCTCGACTATACATTGTTTTCCTTGATGCAATATCCCATATCTTATATACTTTCATTCATTCTTTGTATCTAATGCAAATACATTTGACTTCCTTATTATCCATATTGATCCTATTTTCCTTGGGAACATGCAAAAATGCATCATAGCTAAATAATTTGAGATGTGAAATCAAAGGATTTTTACCAAACCATACCTCATTTTGATTTGTGTCGACTAACACTGACGAAGGATACATATTCAATATATATTTTGTAGTGTCAAGTTTCTCTACCTATAATTCTTATGCGAACCCAACACCATTGAGAATTCTCCTTGCGTTGTCCATCAATGTTCTATTCATTCTCTTGGTAAATACATTTTGTTTTGGGGTAGATGGTGTGGTAGTTTTGCATGCTATTCCACACAATTCACCACCATTTTCAGTTCTCAACACCTTAATATTCTTATTTGTTTGGTTTTCTACAAGAGATTTAAAATCTTTGAATTTCTTGAAAACCTATGATTTATTCCTCAGGAAATATATCCATGTCTTCTTGTAAAAGTCATCTATGAAGGAGACATAATACAGGGATCCACCAAGTGAAGGAATTGTAACATGGCCAAACACATCACTATGAACCAACTCTAGAATACAATTTTCCCTTGTCGCTCCAAATGGGAAAATCACCTGACTTTGTTTTCAATATATACAATGTTCACAAAAGTTGACTTCTAAATTACACTCAGGAAAGTCTTCAACCATACCTTTATTGTGAATAGACCAAAGGCCTTTTTCTCCAATGTGTCCCATCCTCCCATGCCATAGCATGGCTAGGTTAACTTTATGATGACTTCTCAACTCGGTTTGAATCGACTCAGCCCGATTCAAGTCAAGTTGACTTCAACAACAATGCTATTGCATCCAGTCGAGTCAACACTCCCTTACAATTTGTATAGGGTTCTAATCTAAAATCTTTTCATTAAGGCCATCACGCCTTTGACCATATTGCACAACTCCTTATGAAATAGAGTATCCATGCCATCATCACTTATCATACTAAGATATATCAATTTTATTTCCAAACCTAGAATGTGTAGCACACCTGGAAGGGTTCTACTCCTCCCATCCTGCAGTATTTGTCAAAATGTTCCCTGTTAGACAATTCTAGTTGTCGAGTCGTCTCCTAAAAAAAATTCTCATCCTTGATATTTTTCTTATTTGCAAAACCATTCTTTATGTGGTTTCATATGATAAGATTCCCCTAAATCGATCAAACAAATATCTTGATATGAATATGTACTAGTAAACACCAAGTATGCATCACCTCCCTTATATCGAGTCATCTTTCTCTCAATCAATTACTTCTCATCGGATCTTGTACTAAATTCCATCATCCTCGACTTGCAGTTATTTTTTTAATTCCCAACTTTACCGCATTTTCATCATATTCGTGTCGACCGAACTAGGGATTTATATCTACCATTTGACTTAGACTTTCTACCAGATAATTTTCCTGTATCTATGTCAATTGGTCGACCTCTCACCACTAAAGCATCTTTGGTCGATATGTCCATGTTCTTCGTTCTCATTTATTAGGACAATACATAGGCAACCACATCTTCTAGCGCGAATGTGGTTGTATTAATCCCTATAGCCACGACTAAGCTATCATGGGAGTCTAGAAAAGAACATAATAAGATTATACATTTCTCCTCATCATTGATTTTAATATCCACATAACATAATTGGCTTATAATAGTATTAAATGCATTTAAATGCTTAGTCACTGAAATGGCATCACTCATTCTTAGAAGATACAATTTACCAGGGATTTCAACTCACACAAGCTTCCCAACTTTTCCCATAGTTTATTGTTTGAATATTCACCTAAAACATTCAGTAGTGTCGAATCTGCAAGACAAAGATGAATTGTACTCCTTTATCTCCTCTCAAGTTTCTCCCATTATTCTGTTGACATACCTGTCGACATGGTACCTCGACAAACTTTTTTCCATTGTTATTTATATACGAGATATTAATTTTTAATATTCCAAATCTCAAAACTCTGGCCATTGAGTTTTTTGATCTCTATTCTTGAACTGCTCACCATTCTTTAAAAAAATCTTTAAATATTTCTAACTTATGACTCTTACTGTACCTAGGGTTTATCTCAAATATAAGACTATTAATCTAAGATATTATACCACATGTTATAAAATGAGACACGCTTCCAAAATAAACCTAGCATAAGAGAGGAAGAAATATATAATCAAGAAATTAAATGACACAGTAATCACACAATACATATATATTTTACTCTGGAAACCAAAATCGGGAAAACTAGCATTCCTTGAGCATTCTTCTCCTTGTTGTCTTATTGATTTAGAAAAAAAATGTTACATCTAAGACATAACCTTGGTACACACCTAAGACATAAACGATATCATACCCTCTTACTTATGAAAGAACAACCCTATAGCCAATTGGATTACATCTGCATGACCAACAACCTCTAAATTACAGATTCTTGGTGATTATCTATTCATCATCTAAATATTCAAGATTATTGATTAAGCTTTACGAAATTACAACATGCCTTTTTATAGGCCTTATAGTAGGAAAAAAACTAAATAAATGGCACCCAAAAATGGTTATAGATCCATGCAGATCATTGGATACAAATCCCGTGAATCTCAATATTCTATTATAGTCGACTACCAAGTCATCTTAACCATCAAATACTGTTTTTCCTTCATTCAATCTTCAGTTTGTTATCACACACTCACCTGTCGATGTTTTTTCGGTTGACCACTTCGACTTATTTTCGATATATTTATCATTTTGATCCACCTTGAATTCGACTTCGACTTTACCTGGTCGAATAACCTCGACCTTCGACTTGTTGTCGATCAACCTCGACTTCATCTTTACCCAGTCAAACCACCTCGAACTTCAACTTCAACCGTTAGTTCATCCACCTCAAATTTCATTGCAAATAATATATCAACACAACATCAACCTCATCAATCACTTCAATAGCTTTCATGCTCAAATTTATTATATTTTTCACATCTTCTATTCTTGTTTGGTTTAATGGTGCTTTATCTAAGTCTACCAGGAGACCCATTCTGAACTGTTTGAGAAGACTATCTAATGTTCTCCATAATATTTTGCATACTTCACTGACTTGTTCTTTGGTTCTCTTAATATTATTTATAATTTACATTAATGTATGAAGGAGTCTATTTTTCTCGATCCTTTGTTTCTCTATATACAATAGCAGAATTTTGGGTCCGTTCTGGTAAGTATATTTCCATACCGTGACCTTGTTAGATGCATTTTGATATTTATAGTACTTTTTATAATTGACCTTTGTTGGCACAGGGGTAGACCCAGGGTTCAGCTCCAAGAGTGCACCAACAATCCCTAGCTACTGACCCTTTCGACAACACCTGCAAAGCAGATGCAGTCTCACCCGAAGCAGCTATGAGGGGGTTGCAGGACAAAGATGTCTACAACTAGGGGGAATATCAAGTGGATCTAATACAATAGCAATATATCATGCATCTATCATTCAACAAGCTAGATCTATCCTTCACAGCTATAAGTTCGATCTAATACAATAAGTCAGGTAACAATATAATAGCAATAGAGATCAAAGAATCAATCATACACACAACAACAAATGTACATGGTTCACCCTCTCTCTAGGGCTACATCCACAGAACTGTGCTATATTATATTAAGGAAATAATAAAGTTATTGTCTACGCTCTTATCTAGCAGATATTCTTTCTTCTCTCTCTTTCTATCCCCTCCCTACGCACCCAACTGCAAGACTTGACCTTCGCACACAACATAAGATCTTACAATACCAGAAGGCTTCCTCTCTCTCAACACTTCTCTCTCGCAATACAATTATCCCTCTCTCAATACTATAGCTATATCAACAACAATATTGTACTGTAGAATTACCAACTTTTACCGACCCGACCCAGGTCCTCTTGACCTTTATTTATACATTACAATACCTCACCGATAGCCTTAGGCCAAAACCTAGGTTCCAAAACCCTAAAATACCAAAACCCTAGGAGTCTAAAACCCTAGGTCAACTTGAATCACTTTTTATGGGCTTCACCAACCTGTCTTTCCTTCCTTCTCATGCAGTCCTCTAAAGCATCCAATGGTGGCTTTTTCAGCTTGCTGAGTTGTCCACGATCAATATTCCTTGCTGATTTGTCATCCTTGATCTCCTCATCCAACGACTTGCATTTCCTTGCTTCGCTCCATCTTTTCTACTCTTTTTCTTACTTCGACCCAGTGACAATCACTGTGTCTCCTGTGAAGTTTACTTTTCACCTTTTCTTCCTTTTTCATCGCTTCCTTCCATAAACAAGGGACAACAGGTCCCCATAACTCACCTGTGACTCATACTGAGGCACTTTGGATCCGATCCTTCTATTTTTCTTTGACTTTGGACTGCACAGGGCAGCCTTGGTTTCTACTTTATGCCTCCTCTTCCTCCTTGTGAAGACTATCTTTTTCGTGTCTAGTATCCAGTTTCAACTGCACCTGGTACCTAGACCCTTTTTCTCATGCTTTTACTGATAGATGTGAGGAAGCTGGTTGTCATAGTACAACTTCAGCCAACTCCCATTCACCAATCCTTCCTTCCATTCTCCCTTTAATGTTTTCAGTTGCGCAACTCCTCCTTCTGTAACATAGGCGATCTCATATGGTCCAAGCCAATGCATTCTGAACTTCCATGGGTGTCTTATAAACTTACTTTCGTACATCAGTACTAAATCACCTTGCATGAGTGCCTTCTTCTTGATGTGCCTATCATGATATGCCTTCTCTCATTCCTTCTGAACCTGTTGGTGGAATCCTGCAATGAATCTGTCTTCTTCCAATTCAACCAACTGGGTGAGCCTTTCCTAAACAACACTAGTGTCATTCATACCTGTAAAAGAAACAATTCTTAAGCTTGGTACCAATTATTCCATCGGGATAAGAACTTGGAGACCATAAACCAACTTGAAAGGACTTTGCATTGTTAACTTCTTGCAAGTGGTTCGGTAGGCCCATAGTACTATAGGTACTCTTAAGTCCCATTCATCCCTATTCATAACACAAATCTTCGTTAATGTTGTCTCCAAGATATTATTGAATGATTCAACTATTCCATTTGCTTGTGGATGGTAAGGTGTACTCTTTTGATGGTGGACTACAAATTCTTTAGTCAGGGCTTCAACTATCTTATTGATGAAATGTGTGCCTTGATCACTCATAAGGATCTTGGGGCATCCAAACCTGGTTATTATGTCATCAAATACAAAATGTGCAGTTGTATTTTCACTACAGTCTTTAACTGCTCTGGCTTCAGTCCATATGGTTAAGTATTCTGTCGCAGTAATCATATACCTTTCTCCTATGAATTTTCCTGGTGGGTTTATAGGTCCCACGAAGTCAATGGCCCACTTTTCAAATTCTTGTAGGTTCATCAATGGTGCTAATGGCATTTCATCTCATCTAATTGTATACTCACTTAGAGCCGTTCCTGTTGACAAGAACTAGACAATGTTGTGAAGTGGTCATAAATATTTCTAATGGTGAGTAGTTGTGTGTCCGGCAGTGATTCCTCCAAACTGGTGGGTTCTTCTCCATGTTCCAACCTCGACAGGTGGTTAGGGCCCTTGTTCATTCTTCCTGGCTTAATTATGATTTCAAAATCATTTTCTTGAAACAACAGAAGCCATTTTAATATCCACCCCCCCAACACTCGCTTGTTGACTAGATATTTCAGCACAGAGTGATTTGTAAACATTTTAAAGTGTCCTCCCAACAAGTAGTGGTGGAATTTTTGCAACACATACACCATGGATAATCCTTCCCTCTTGCTAGTGGTGTAGTTGATCTCCGCCATAAATATATTCCTACTAGCAAAAGCTAACGGATGTTCGATCTCCCCTTCTCTCGGTTGTGCCGGTACTGCTCCCAATGCAATAGAAGACACATTGATGTGCACATGAAACTCTTTCCTCCAATCTGGAAAGACGAGAATGGGCGCAGTGACCATCTTTTGTTTTAGTGTGTTAAATCTCTATTGGAATTCATTTGTCCAGCTAAACTGAGAATCCTTCTTCAACAACTTCTCCATCGGTGTTGTGATTTGGTTATATCCTTTAATGAATTTCTTGTAATAGCCAGTATGTCCTAGCACAGTGTGCAGTTGTTTGACTGAAGTAGGAGGTGGGAAATCAACTATAATTGCAATTTTAGATGGATCAACCAGCAATCCCTGCTTTCATACAATATGGCCTAATAACACTCCAAATGGTGAGAAGAAGATGCACTTCTTCAGATTCAAAGAAATTTGACACTGTCTGCCTTTATCCAACATTATCCTTAGACATTCAATATGATTTTTCAACAGAATAAACACAGTCAAGTCATAAAATAAGCTTCTAAACATTTATGAAAAATTCTTTGAATGCTTCGACCACCACCCTGGAAAAGATGGTTGGGGAATTCTTTAGTCCGTATGGCATCACTGTGTATTGGTAGGATCCCCATTCTGTGGAAAATGTGGTCTTGTGGTGGTCCTCCTTGGCAATCTGGATTTGATGGTATCTTGAAAATCCATCTGTATAAGAATATACTTCTTGGCCTCCCACGTTGTCTAATACTTCATCAGTGAATGGTGTAGGGAAAGGGTCATGCAGACAGGAATCATTCAAATTTCTGAGGTCTACACATATCCTGATTTCTCCTATCTTATTATCTTGCAGAACGATAGGGCTGATCCACTCCGACTCTTCGACAGGTTCAATAATCCCCGCTTCCATCATTCTATCGAATTCAATCTTCACTTTTTCTTTATATTTTGCGTTCAATATGTAGGGCCTTTGCTTGACTGGCTTCTCACCTGGTTTCAAAGGTATCCTCATTTATCCCATAGGACCTTTGATGCCCTTCATATCAGTGAACTTGGTCAAAAACAAGTCCTGATATTCGTGTAGTAACTCTGTAATCTTGTCAATGATTGCAATATCCCAATAATCTCCGACATTGGCAAGCTTCGGTGTCTCCTCTGTCCCAATGTTGACTTTTTTATCCTGATTGGCTAACCAATAAATGGTAGCTCAACTCTTGGTCCTTCCACATTTGTTTGGCCTTAGGTTTCAGTAATGTTTACCTTCTTGGCATCATCATCGTCATTGGCATTGATGTTGTAGCAACTCTACAATTTCTGGAAAGGCACAGTCCATTCGTCCTCTTCTTGTTCCATAGGGAGGCTAGATTCTTCCTTGAATACCTTCTTTCTCACAATCTGTAATGCTTGGTCTACTGAAGGATATTCACTTTCAAATAAAACGGTGGTTACAAAGTTCTGAATCATACTTTCCCAATCTGTAGTGATGAGGCGTAGCTCTGCTTGAAGGTACCAGTTGATAGGGGTCATGTCTAGTGTGTTAATGAATCTATGCACCCATTGTTCTCAAGGAATGTCACTCCAGGCCTCTTCACAACTTTGCATGTGGTCCTTTCAGAAACTTCAACCGATATATCTTACTTCACAACTTACTGTTTGTGCTAAGAACCGTGTTTTCATCAAGGTTCGACATTGGGTCCAGTCTGTGATGTTGCTTTTATGTGTCCCCCACCATCTTGTTGGTGTGGCTTTCAAGGCCTCATCCATTGCCAATAATATTTGTTGTATTGGTACACTTGTTTCAAAATATGATAGGAAGGCTTCTAAAGGGTTCAGACCATCAAATGTGGGTAAGTTACTCACTGTTGTGTTGATCCAATGAACTTCTATAGTTAATCTAGAACATATTTTGGTATATACTTCATACATCTGGTTCTGCCAATTTTCCAACGCTTATTCTGAATTTGATAAACACGCACTATCACTTCGCCAGCTTAGATTACCATCGGCTGTAGGCTTGATGTAATCTTGATGTCTAGCTGTTATTTTGTAGATGTTTTCCAATTTGTATGCATGATCTTATTCTCTGATGGGTTTTGTGTGTCGTGGACCTTCATCTAGATCTAAGGTTGAAATGACCCTAAGGCCATCTCTTTCAAATGTCATACATGTTTTCTTTAGATCAACTATAGTGGAATTGTTGAAGGCCCAGTCAATTCCTAGTAATGGAGGGTAAGGGAAGCTATCATCAACAATTTCAATTACCTCAAAATCTGCGAATTTTCTAACTCCATCGATGTCCACAAGGACATGCTCCAATTGTCTGAATGGGATGACATCTTGTTGATTAGCCATCCTAATTCTGATAGGGGAATAGATGAACCTTGGTTTTCCCATTAGTGCCCAAGTTTTCTTCATCATGACATTGACCTCTGACCCTAAGTCGAGGACCACATATTCGATATCATACTCTCCTATTTGAGCATTCAAATGTAATTCTTTATTTTTCCTTCTCTTCTTACAAATTTGGTGTACTTCCCTATTAAGTAAGGGGTCTATCTTCCCTAGCTCATATTGCCTGATTAAGTTTTGTAGTTCTTGCATAGTGTTCTCATCCTGAATTAACTTAATACAAGTGTACAAAAATTCAATGAGCTTACTAACCTCTTTTCCTCCTTTTGGTGAAGTCGACTGATCAAATGCCTGAGGCATCCCATATTCTTTGATTTCTAGTTATGTTTTGGAGGAAGAAACTTGATCTTCTTTTAACTCTTGCCTTGATTCCTCAAATATTTGTCTTTCTTTCTTTGCATCAAAATTGTGGGTCTTCTCTACAGCTTTCCTGATGCCTGAGTCTTTGATGATATTTCGTTGGGTCATTATATCCACTCCTATGGTAGCACTTCCTTGAGTAATAACAACGAATCTAGGTTATGCTCTGTGAGGTTCAACATAGATCAATTTCACTTGTGGGTTCTGCTGGGGTCCTCATCTTTCCTGAAGCTTGGATAGCAACATAGAGTAGTCCTCAATGACATGCTCAAAGGAGTTGAAATAACTGCAAGTGGTACAAGGGTTCTGATAGTCCCTTGCTAGATTTCCTGGCTACCTGCAGTTATAACAGATTATTTTTCCTTAGCCTCGACCCATTCCTCCCCCTCGTCCTCTTCCTCTGTATCCACCATGAGGATTGAAGTTTCCTCTTCCTGAGGATTTATACTATGCATTGTTTCCTTCTTGATGTACTTTGCCTTGGATCTTGTATATGTCTCTTGATCTTTCATGCATGAGATCATAAGCTCTACAATCTCATCATCGTGCCCTACTAATTTACATAATTTTCAATAGAAGTTCATGGGTGTCTAAATGTATTTCTGCATTTAATATCACTCACCAGGGTGATGTCGATTTCTGCATACTTCCCACCAAGGTAAGGTGACTTGCTTCAAGGGGCTTGGAGCTCCAGAAGTCAAGTATTCATTGAATAGAGGGAAGTGTTCCTTGTCATGACCTTATGATATGCATCTAACACACCGAATGTCTTCTCTTTTGTCTTTTCCCTTGTCTTTCTTCATGTCTTCAACCTGTAGAGACAAACTAGTTAGCTGACTCAAGATATGACTCATACCTGAGCTGGATTCTCCCATAGGAGTTGATCCAAGCTTCATGGTGATCTCCAATGCTTCTTCTTGTGAAGTAATCTTCTGCTACATCAGGGGGAATCTGATATGTGGTAAGAGAGCAATGATGAACCATTCTTTGTTCTGCTCATCCAGGATCTTAAAGGTCAATCTTCCTGTGAGGGACTTGAATCTTTGATCGAACTCCCAAACAGGTTCGACTACCTTTTTCTTGATCTCTTTCAGCTCTGCAATACATTGGGACTTCGACTTAGGTTTCTTAAACTCTACAATCAGTGTGTTCTTGATCTCATTCAATGTATTAGGTTGCGCAATTCCTTGGACAAGATTCATGTACCAGCTCAACACGTGATCTCTCAGTGTAGTGCTAAACTGGTTTCTTTTAATAGCTTCATCGATAATATTTTTAATGTTCCACATGGCCTCACACAGGAACCAATGATGATCAGGATCTTTAGATCCATCTCCTCTAAAGATAGTGTTGTAGGTGAATCCCCCTGCAGACAAGTGGATTCCCTCTTGGTCTCTAGACTCCTAAGACCAAGATAGAAAAGTGCTTAACATGGATACTAACAACCTTTTAGATATAATCAATCTAATGAATGAAAGAGAAGGAGAAAGATATGTACCTTATTAGATATGTTTTTCCTTTCAAATTCATGGCTGAGCTTCGATCCTGAGCTCCCTGATAGCTCCTGTAGAACAAACAAAGATACAAAAGACTTCCTACTCTACTGAGATTAGCTCAAACATAGATCCATCTACTGTAGACAAACTCATATGGAACAAGCACAAGTTTGAAAGAAATAGGCCAAGCATTGATTACTAATGAGAACAAGTAAAAGTACTTACAATCCTTTAAATGAAGGTACAACAGATTCTTCCAGTTCTCCTTGTCCAACCCCATTGCTCAAATAATCTCCACTGATTGCTTTGATGACATCTCACTCATGAGATCATAAGTTTGATGTACTTCTCAATCTCCATCATACCTTTCACCATGAGAAGGCCTCCTTATATAACCTTGGAGAGGTCCAACCACTTGAGATATCTTTGGGATAAGTTGAGGATTCCTCTCCTTCAGTTGAGGATATTCCCTAAGATCATTCCTTAACCATCTATTTGAAGCCAACTGCCTTCAGGAATTGAGGGATTCTTCAATTGTTTGCCTCAACAAACCTAGAACTTGCTAAAAAAATGGTAGCGCTCCCCCAAAATGGTGAATAGGGCGCTCAAGAACTCCCCCAAAGAGGCTCAGGGAGTGCCAACACTCCCTGACAGTGGGTAGGGGAGCGCTCCTCTCTAAAATTCAGTTTTTGAATGTTTTTTACGTGGAAAAAGATTTGTACTCCCTGTCAAGTGACTTCTCTTCTTCAAAACTAGTCTTTGGGGTGTCTTAAGTGTCTTTGCGATGTCATTAGAGGCATGACATGGGAAAGATGGTAGTATGATATTTATGACACTTTCAACACTTGTAGTCAATATGCGACACTTGCGGACAATATGTGACACTTACAACACTAGTAATGATGACACTTGCGACACTATCGAAGTGAGTAATTTTGAGGTGTAGCAGATTGCCCCCCAAAGTACGAAGTTAGAAGATGATGATGACTTAAGTACTTTGTAGACTTTTTCGAGAAAGGGTATGGATGTAGAGAAACTGGAAAAATCTACACACAACCATCAAACAAATATTATGACATGTTTCAAAACCCAAGGTAGGCATACCTATGCTAAAATGATAAAGACTTTTTAGGTATGGCCACCATAAAATACACTGTGGATCCATAATTATATTGACAAAATGGTATATCCACTACTGATACAATGTGGATCTATACTTATATGACTTGAACTGATCGTAGCCATGAATAATACACAGTGGATCTATGAGATGACAAGACATAGCCATGACCAATACAAAGTGGATCTATGTAACAGTATATGTGTCATAGTTCAAGAGAACTCCTTCGCAACCTAGGCAAAGTACATATAAGAGTGATGACTCAACCCAAGGTCTTCTTACCGATCCTGATGTAGTATGAATCTAAACATGTGAATAGATGTCTTGATGTCGAACATGGTAGAAACTACTTGATTACCAGCTAATGAGGTAAACCATTAACAAGTGCGAGGGAAATCACCATTGATGTCAATGATTCCCAAGGCACTCTAGTACATTCCAATGAATGTGAATGAATGAGATAAAGTTGAACATCTATGGAATCATCCAATCGGAGGTCAATGATGTAAACCGACTGTCAGACATGAGGAGGCCTACCATTGAAGCATGCAGGTCCCAAGGTACTAACTGGTTTCTAAGTCTAGTTCCTGGATAATGTGTTGAAGTCGATAGGAATAGAAACGTCGAAGGAGGTCCTTGATGTATCCCCCATAAACGACACAAAATAGTCACAAAGATGTAATTGGTATATCAAATGAACATGGAATGACAAGGGTATTGAAACAAGATATTTGTGATGGTTGAGTCTCGAGGTAGATACTTCCCTTGAACACTGAGGTACAACAACAGAAACTTGACATGGACCAAAAATTTGATGATGTAGTGGATGCTATGAATTTCGTCAGGTGATCCAAAGGAGTAAAATAAATTAAGATGATTGGCTCAATGCAGAGGTTCAACGGATTAAAATGCATGCAAATACAAAGTGTCATGTTCAAAGGTGACTGTAAGAGCTACTGGTAGTGTTCTAAAAAAACAGCTCGGCTTGCTTCTTTCAATTTTTCCCCCATCCAGATAGATGAGTACCTCTTTTTAATTTAACGAGCTCGAGGAGGGTAACACATGCTCGATATGACTCACCTTTGGTAAGTCCCTCTTCCTTTGTTTAACGAACTGGAATAAGTAAGGGTTTGATCCCATATGGGCCCTTCAATGTATGATTGTTTAACGAGTCCAGAGAAGGTAAACTCAATGGTTTTTCATATTTAGAGAGTCTGAAAACAACTTAAAGATGACTCCAATGTTGTCCTTTCTTGTAATGTTAGTCTCGTGAGGCAAAAAAAGAGATAAATTATCACTCGAAAGACACCCTTTCAAACCTTTTAATGAGTGGGAAAGGAAGCAAGATCACTCGACAATATTTTCATGTTTAGAGATTTTGAAAAGAGCTCAAAGACGACTCCAAAGGGTTCATTTTTCGTTTAACCATGTGGGTTCAAAAAAGAGATAAAAGTTTACCTGGTTGCATTCTCATGTATTTACAAGCACGAGAAAGAACAAATACTAAGTTCGGTATGTCCCCATATTGAAAGATGGGCGATTAACTCCAAAATGATCTTCAAAGGATGGATACATGCCCTCCAAGCTTCAATTCATTCACTGACTTTGATTTTGTCACCAATTTCTGTAATAAATGGAGAAAAAGGATATAGGTGGATGAAAATAAGGTTCAAATACAAGATCTAATGAAAGACTCGACTCGACATCTACGAGATCTGGTGAAAGAATCAACCTAACAGGAGAGGTGGCTGTTTCATTTTTTAACGATATTGACACAGGAAAAGAACTATGCTCAGGGCTTTGGGTTCAATCCCTAGATTATTGTTTCATTTTTTAATGAGCTTTCTATAGAGAGGAAAAATATTCTCCAAGCTTATGTTTCATTTTTTAACGAGCTTTCCACAGAGAAGAGAAAAATGTTCTCATGACCTCTGTTTCATTTTTTAACGAGATTGCCACATAGAAGAGAAACTATGCTCGTGTACTCTTCTTGATCATGGCTTCCAAGAGAATAATGCTCTGGAAGGACACCACGTCAAGGGAAAAAACTCGGTCATGGCTTCCAAGAGATCTTCACTGGATGGAAGAAAATCACTTTGGAAGGAACACATGTCAAGGGTATCATTAGGGTTAAGGATATCAGGCTCCAATATCCCTACTGAAGAGATCACCAAGTCAACTACCAGATCCAAATCATCGGAAGTTGAAGGCATGGGAGATATTGCCACATAATTGACATGTGGTAGAGACGATATTTTTTTCATGTAAGAACCATCTAGGGAGGTAATCTAGTTAGAAACAACAAATGAAAGTTGACTGATAGTCACCATTCTTCCATCATGAGGGAAATATATCACACGAAAAAGAGTGGATACAATATCTCTCATGGTAGAGACATAATCCAAGGGGTATCAGACTACCATGACATTAATAAAGACAATTTTCCCTCCCAAAGTTATCGGAAACTGAGGAAGGGTCCCTAAAGGTTGACTATTTCTTCCGTTAAAAGATAACAAATTTTGTGTAATCGACGCAAGCTGAGGACAACCTAAAGAGTGCCAAGAAACAAAGGACAAGATACTAACGAATGCACCATCATCTATCAACTTTTGAGGAACATCTTGACCACAAACAGGTACTGTAATCTGGAAAGGGATGTGAGAAGGAAGATGAGGTCTGGTTAGTGCACCCCAATAAAAAAGGATGAC
The DNA here is from genome assembly GCA_000966675.3 of Picea glauca. Lineage (NCBI taxonomy): Eukaryota > Viridiplantae > Streptophyta > Pinopsida > Pinales > Pinaceae > Picea > Picea glauca. The sequence continues at coordinate 66,308 of JZKD02S1608364.1, forward strand.
CTCATTGTTTGGAGGGGGTTTTGCAGGAGAAGGAGGAATTCCCCCTAGCATGATAGATTATGTATCAATGAGAAAAACGTGGGCGGTATCGGATTTACTCTCTAGAAGGAGAGTAGAATTGACCACGTTGTCACTCTTTAGAGGAAGAGTGGGATTGGATGATGAAGGGACCGAAGAAACTAGTTTGTCACTTGTCAGAGGAGGAGTGGGATCGATCGATGATAGAATCAGATCAACCACTTGGGTTTCATTCTCTGCAAGGAGAATGGGGTTGATGGGTGGAAATGGATCAATTAATTTTGTTTCACTCTCTAACGGGAGAATGGGGTTGACTGAGGATGAAAATGGATTGACTAATTGCGTTATACACTTTTGACGAAGAGTAGGGTTGATCGATGACGAAACTAGATCAACTACTTGGGTTTGTGGTTCAATCGAGGAGGAAACTAGATTGACCACCTGATCAACCGGACTAACCGGGGATGGAACTAGATTAACCAGTCCATCAACTAAGGATGGGTTGGGGGAAAGCTTACGATAACCTTTTGGAAGTTGAATTTTTTCCAAAAGAGAAGAAGCCTCGTCTATGTGAGGAAAAAGGTGAGAATAATGATCATCTTTTCATAACATACAAGGGAATTTGACAATTGTCTTCTTCTTACCAACCTTAATGTCACTAGTTTACAGGGTATCATCGGCATGACCAACAAAGGCTGATGATGTGGAGGACCACATTTCTAAGACCTTGGGAATACCAGGGAAATCCCTTAGAAAGTGGTCACCCTTACAAAGACTGCAAGGGAATTTTGGTTTTAGATTCTTTATTTTAATCTTGTTGACCTCATCAACACTCCTAGTACTATTAATAGTAATTGGTTGCTGGGATTCAACATCTAATGTTGTTGGAGCCTTGGTCCTTTTCGGGTTCTTATTCTTCTTCTCTTTCCATTTCTTCTTCTTCTGATCAACCTGACTACTTTCTATAGAGATCTCACTAGGAAAAGAAGGAGAAAGGGAAGGAGACTTAATGAGTGAAGAAGGAGAAAATTAAACATGAGGTTGATGTGTGGGTGGTGTACTAACATCTAGGGTATTATGTGCAGTTGAAACATTGGGAGGATTCGACATAACCGGAGTGGGGAACAACCAAACTGGTTATCCGATGGTGAGTCCCGGAAGACTCAGTGTGGAAATATATGAAGGAACAAAGTTTCCAAATTAAGGAAAGGTATAAGGTTCCCTAAGAGAAGGGGTTTCTCCATTGGTACTCTCAGGATTTGATGCCATTAACACTAAATCGACCTAAGGTCCACTAAGTAACACAACCAACACACACTATGAATATGAGAAGAAAACAATCAAACAAAACCTTGCCACAATGAAACCACTAGTTGGTGACGAAATCCAACATCATGAGATCAAAATAGGAAGGGGAAGGGATAGAGTGGGTGGATCAGTTACGTTGGTGACCTACTTAATGGACTTACGCCTTGGTGCAAGCTTCCATGCAGTAATTATGGATTTACCCTCCAAGGAGCCCGAGTGAGTTTGACCAAAGTTTGTTCAAGGTACAGTGAGACTTCCCTTCACTGTCACCTCATGTGAGACCCTAAAGATTATGGCTACTAAGGTCATCAACTCGCAGTCATCCCCTGGGTGGGTACAGTCGACAGTCCAATCCAAACGTATGGGCAGGATAACAAGTTTGAAATTAACTCGAGAGGCTCCCACACATAATCGTGGGTATACCTTCAAGTGACCCCCAATATACGATTTGACCACTACAAATAGTTGAACCACATAGGGATAATCTCCATAATTCTCCTGAATGCAACCTCATGCATAACCCCTTTGTGAGAGGTGGATCCCAGAAATCCTATACGACAATTGGATTTTCTCTCCCTATCGCAAGATGCTAAGTTTGTTTGATAGCTTTGGAAAGTTATCCTTTCAACCTATTCCAAAGCCCTACATGTTAAACTAATGTCGGTTTTCTAACAAAGATGTAAAAAGTCTAATAAATTTTAATTAAGCATTGATTTTAGTGGTTGTTTTTTACTCAAAGGTCTATGAGAGTGAAGACTGATGATATTATGACTCAGTTCCAAAAACATGCATAAGAAATGATAAGCAATATTTTCTTTCAATGAATGTCTAGTTAAGGGAAGGAGAAGGATTTTCCTTTCATTGTCAAACACTAAGATGAAATCACCTCATGCAATAGTCCTCAATAAGGAATCCAATGCAATGCTAAAATGTTTGTATGTGACTGATAACCAGTAGATGTAAATCTTCTTATGCTAATCGGACTTCAAGAGTTGTGAGATTTAAGCAATCCGGAAGCAAACTTCACATAAACAAAAAGACACCCTTGTTGTGATCAAAACAATAAAGAGAATACTCAATCTAGACAAGAGAAAAATATTGGAGAAAAGTCAAATATCGGAAGGAAAGGTACAAAATACCATTGAATACCCTTACAAATTTTTCACTCAATCAGATAAATGAGAAGAAAATGACAAATTGACTCTAAATCACCAAGGACAAAGAGTTATTGCAAGGTAAGGGAAAGTGTCAAAAACCAAACAAGAGAGAATGAATTCTCATAAATAAGGGTGTTTGAAAGCCAATATCAAGATGGACTGAAAGTATGGGATCCTGAGCAAAATCCAAAACCAAGAAATAGCTTCAGAAGATGAAAATTCTAGAGAATTTCTCACAAAAATGGGGTAGTGCTCTGGTGTAAGGGGAACCAAAGCATTCCATTACTCTGTGTAAGGCTAAAGGGGAGTGCTAGCGCTCTAACAACAACAGGAGGGGATCTCTCTGCTACAAAAACTCAGAAAAGTTCCCAAAAACTAAAAAAATCAAGAAACTTCAGTCAATCAGGGTGATCCTGATGACATAATGAGGAAATCAAACAAATCTAAGAAGAAAAAATATAATGTGGAGAATATCAAATCAGTGGGAAAAGGGCCAAAACAAGATATGGGAATGAAAAAAAAAATTAGAGTTTCATCCCCAGTGGAGTTGCCAATTTCTGTTGTAGGTGAATCCCCCTACAGACAAGTGGATTCCCTCTTGGTCTCTAGAATCCTAAGACCAAGATAGAAAAGTTATTAACATGGACACTGACATCCTTTTAGATCTAGCCAAGATATTGAATGAAAGAGAACGATAAATATATGTACTTTATTAGCAACGTTTGTCCTTGCAAAGTCCTGGTTGAGCTTTGATCCTGAGCTCTCTGATAGGTCCTATAGAACAAACAAAGATACAAAATAATTCCTACTCTACTGAGATTATCTCAAACATAGATCCATCTACTGTAGACAAACTCATATGGAATAAGAACAAGTTTTAAAGAAATAGGCCATGCATTGATTATTAATGAGAACAAGTAAAAGTACTTACAATACTTTGAATGAAGGTGAAAAAACTTTTTCCAGTTCTCCTTGTCCAACCCCTTTTCTCAAATAATCTCCATTGATTGCTTTGATGACATCTCACCCATGAGATCATAAGTTTGATGTAATTCTCAATCTCCATTGTACCTTTCACCATGAGAAGGCCTCCTTATATAACCTCGGAGAGGTCCAAACACTTGAGAGATCTTTGGGATAAGTTGAGGATTACTCTCCTTCAGTTGAGGATCTTCCCTAATATTATGCCTTGACCATCTATTCAAATCCAACTACCTTCAGGAATTGAGGGATTCTTCCCTTATTTGCCTCAACAAACCCCGAATTTGCTAAAAAAAGGGTAGTGCTCCCCCAAAAGGGTGCACAGGGCGCTCAAGCACTCCCCCAAAGAGGCTCAGGGAGAACCAACACTCCCTGATAGTGGGTAGGGGAGAGCTCCTCTCCAAAATTCAGTTTTTGAGTGTTTTTTCCATGGAAAAAAGGTTTGTACTCCTTGTCAAGTGACTTCTCTTCTTCAAAAATAGTCTTTCGGGTGTCTTAAGTGTCTTTGTGATGTCGTTAGAGGCACGACATGGGAAGGATGGAATTATGATGTTTATGACACTTGCAACACTTGTAGTCAATATGTGACACTTGCAGAAAAGATGTGACACTTACATCAATTGCAATGACGACACTTGCGACACTATTGAAGTGAGTAATTTTGAGGTGTATTAGATAGGGAGCCTCATCTCATCTACCGTGGAGTTGCCTAGGTTTCTTGTCTGGGTGGATGTTGAGCTACTAGTAATAGTGCTATGGAGACTCTGGTGATGTGGAATGTTCTTATTACTTAGCGTTTCTGAAACAACAAGAGGATTGATATTACTTACTTCAGTAGCCTGAGCAGTTCCTGAGGTTTCTGGCTCGTCTCGACAAAGTTCTTTAGCTGCTTCTTCCTCTGTCTCCATGAGTTCTGAATGTTCTTCTTCTGTAATATCTGCCTCTTCTCCATTGTAGAAACCCTCTTCTCTGTAGTTTCTCTTAAATAGGTTCTCAAGGTGAACCCCTCAAAATAATCTTCCACTGCGCGTATGTCTCACTTCTGTGTCATTGTCGTTGTCTGAATTTTTGAACATTAGCCTTTTCAAATCTTCTCGATCTATTGTATCTTCAAGATGTTCTTATCATGCAACAACATATTGAGTCTCAACTTTGGAACTTGTAAAAATTTTCCTCTGGGTCCTTTAAATAAATATCTTTTAGCTTGGTCGTATGACTCTACTCTGTCAACAGTCAACTCGGTGATATACCCTCCAATGGTACTATCAAAATGGTGATATATTTCTCTAGATACAACGTTATCAACCCTTTTAACCTTTTGGATCAACGTCGATGTCCAAACTACATGAGATCTAGTTCTTATATCAAACTGGATATTTGCTAACCTAGCTAACCACTCATGTAGCTCTTGATGGATCCCTCCAAATAATATCTCGTGAATGTCGGTAAAGATATATTTCTCCAACCAATCTTCTGTACTAAGATTAAGGTTCTTTTTATGGGCTTCAATGAAGTCCTTCTCTTGATCTTCTATCCACTTTTGAATCTCTATCCTCGATGAGAATCACCTTGAGATTCCCTCATGAAGATTCCTGTCTCAGAAATAGAACCATTTGTTGGCATAGGGGTAGACCCAGGGTTCACTCCAAGAGCATACCAACAAGCCCTAGCTACTAGCCCTTTCGGCAACACCTGCAAAGTAGATGCAGTCTCACCCAAAACAACTATGAGGGGGTTGCAGGATAGAGATGTCTACAACTAGGGGGAATATCAAGTGGATCTATTACAATAGCAATATATCTTGCATCTATCATTCAACAAGCTAGATCTATCCTTCATAGTTATAAGTTCGATAATACTATAAGGAAAGTAACAATATAACAACGACAGAGATCAAAGCATCAGTCATACACACAACAAAAAATGTATGTGGTTCACCCTCTCTCTAGGGCTACGTCCATAGAACTGTGATATATTATATTAAGGAAATCATACAGTTCTTGTCTGCACTCTTAGCTAGCAGATCTTCTTTCTTCTCTCTCTTTATCTCCCCTCCTTGTGCACCCAGTTGTAGGACTTGACCTTTGCACAAAGTAGAACATCTTACAATACCAGAAGGATTCCTCTCTCTCAACACTTCTCTCTCACAATATAATGATCCCTCACTCAATACTATAGCTAGATCAATAAAAATATTGTACTGCAGAATTACCAACTTGTACTGACCTGGCCCAGATCCTCTTGAACTTTATTTATACATTACAATACCTCACTCATAGACTTAGTCCGAAACCTAGGTGTCAAAACCCTAAAAGACCAAAACCCTAGGTCAACTTGATCTGCTTTTTCCGGGCTTCGCTAGCATGTCTTTCCTTCTTTCTCATGCGATGCTCCAAAGCATCCAATGGTGGAATTTTCTACTTGCTAAGTTGTCCACGATCCATATTCCTTGTTGATCTATCATCTTTGATCTCCTCATCCAACGACTTGCATTTCCTTTCTTCGCTGCATCTTTTCTGCTCTTTTTCTTACTTTGACCCAGTGGTAGTCACTGTGTCTCCCGCGAAGTTCATTTTTCACCTTTTCTTCCTTGTTCTTTGCTTCCTTCCATAACCAAGGGCCAACAAAATTCCTATACTAAATATTATATGTTCCTTGATCCTCTATTTATTTTTATACACTAGCAAAATATTGGGTGGGTTCTAGTAAGTATCTTGCCATTCCAGGACATTGTGATATGCATTTTGAGATTTCTAGTACTTTTCTTGTACACTTTCAATCTGTAATATTATATTTATTTGATCAGAATTGTTCTTCTATATTCTTTACAGTACATTAAATAATTTCTTTTACATATCCCTGAGTTCTTCATTTGTTTTTGTGGATTTTTTCTTTGATTATTTATAATACCTCAGATCCCCTTTTGTTTTCATCTATGGCCTTTTGCAGGAGGTCATTGTCTTGTTACAGTTTCTGAACTTGGATTTATATTTTATCATTATATTTACTTATCTCTAATTGTTCTCCTTTGAGTCTTGTCACTTGTTGATCCTGTGTGTCTTTCAAATTATTTACTTATTCTTGATGCAACTTCTGGGTCAAGCTAACTTTCTTCTCAAATTCTTCACTTAGTTCCTTCTCCTAAAGTTGTAACTATTTCTCCCACTCTTCTCGATGCAAGCATTATGTTGTCATGGATTCCTTCCTGAATTATTTGGAAACACTATCTCTGATGGTATTCATGATAGATTCTAATTCAAAAAATCTTACTTTATACATATCTAGTGTTTATGCCACTTCATAAAAATGAATCATGTTTGCACCAGTGAAGGAATTAAGTGTTGATGTTTCTTTTATTTCATTTTCCTTGGGATCTAGGTCTACTTTCCACTTAATGTTTCCCTCAGGTGTTTCATCACTTGCACCAGTTCCATATCTTTTGAACTCGGTCTTCCTCTTCTCAATGGATTTGGTTTTGTGTCTAGAGTAATATTATCCTACAACAACTATTGCACATTCAATTCGAAGTCCTAAATATGTGAATGAAAGACTACCTAGAATAGATGACAGGGAAGTACATTCTTCCAATGGAATCATGACCATGCTTGTGTCAATGTTTGTTATTACATCTATGTTAACTTTCTTTGGTCCCTCCTCCTATTATTTGGCATCCTTCCCCTTTTCTCCCTTATCTTGAGTGGCTAGAAGGGAATATTTTTCATCTTCCTTCTTCTTCATATCAAGCTCTTTCTATTCTTGAACTTTGGCTTTTGATTCTAGTTTATTTGTCTTTTCTCCATTTTTCTCTAAAACTTGATTTTTTCCTTTATTCATTTAGGCCTGTTTCTTCTCAATATTTTCCTTCTTTATCTATTGGTACCTCTCCTCATCCTCATCAACTTTCCTGGCATTTTCTTCATCTTTATACTTCCTTTCTAGTTCACTGGCCTCTCATTTCTCTTTATCTTATTTGAGTAGTGTTTTGAATTATTCTATCATCAAAACCCTGTATTTGTCTTCCTCTTTGTGGAGTTTCTCTCTAGTTGGTTCATTCGAGAGCCTATCTAGTACTTCTTCAAAATACAAGGCCCTTTAGAAGAAATCCTATACAAAATTAACTTCATGAATAACCCATTGTGCTAACTTGACTAAATTTATGTGGTTGTGTACCAAATTCTTGGGCACATTCCCTTTCTTTTTTCTAGTACATAAACATATCTCTCTTAGAGTCTCAACTACCTTTTCAACATGATTTTTATTCAACAGAGATTATTGACCTATATGGAAAGGTAAAATTGGCTAATAGCTTTTATTCTTCTCTGATAAATATGCAATGACTCCCTTGTCCATTGTCTGATAGTCTATCTCATGGTCTAATTTTAATGTACCCAACCCCCAGTTGGGTCACGTCACTATTTAAACAACTCGCTAAAATTCCCCATACTAAATCTAAATGTGAAAATTAACACACAACATAAAATTCAAGTTCATTCAACTATCCATACTAAATAAAAACATATATATAGTTATTCTTACTATGCACAACAACAATTGAATAAATACAACAACATTCAAACATAAAATAGAGACGTGAAATCATCTTTCTTCTCATAGTAAGCAACATTAACCAAATATAAATCAGAGTAAAACAAACAAAAATTATATATCAACATTTAACACATCAATACATCAAATAAGAACACTTATATTTTAAAAGTATGCAACCCTCTACAAAGGACAGACGTTACTCCCAAACATAGAATTTCTATTCCAATTCTCAATAGAAAGAAACCCCCAAGCTAGGGATATGAATCCATAAGAGACAAAGGTTGCTAAAGTTGGCTAATGTCCCCCCTTTCAGTAGTTAAACTCTCAACTAATTCCATTCCACTAGTGCAGTTCCCCTCAACCTTCACAACCCAAGGGATGGAATCCCCCTTCACTAATCACACTCCCTCAGGCATTTACACTCCCCTCCAAAGCTTCCAACATAGTTTGGATATAAATTCTACTTTTTGGAACTTCAGTAATTCTATAGATGCAACACAAATTCTCCCAACAACCAAAACACATGCTTCTTCGATGAATTTCAAAAAAAAATTATTTCCTAGGAAAACAACCTCTTTATCCATGAAATTACATCTCCAATGAGCATATAAACATGTCCACAAAAACTTCCTTCAAGCTCCAATACTCAGAAATCCATTGTTGGCCAGAAAAATACATGTAAAAATAGCTCTCTATGAAAAAACGTGAATGCATAATTTTGGTCTCCTATCAATACAAATTTCCTCTGTTTCTCTTGTTTGATTGAATTTCACTCTAAGCCAAGATTATTTTACTTAGCCCCCATGATCTCAATAACTATTGGAAGTGACTCTCACACCAACCATCTTACATGAATTCAATGATTGGGCTTTAGAACACTCAACAACTAATGAAAAGTTCACGGTAAGGATAATTTTGAAGGAAATGAGAAATGGTTTTTTGTTTAATATGCATCGGTAATTCTCCCCCTTTGACCCCTTCCCTATCCTATGGATATTTATCCCCCAATATCCACCCATGTTCATTTATATATGGTGATACATTTCATTCATTATATTTCAATTTACATTGTCTACATATTGTCTCTCAACCGTACATCACATTTATAATATACAATTCTTAGCTCTCATCGACATACTACATTTACAATACACATCACTAGTTTGGGGTTTGAAAATGGGGATGTTACGTTCCCCTCCCCCTACAAACTACACTATCCTCAGTGAACATAACCATACAACTTACACATAGACATATATAAAACATTACATCAAATACTTGATAATTCCAAAACATGATGACTCACACAACAATTCCAACCAACAACTCAATTTTCCCATCAACCCCTAATTGGTTGTACAGGAATCTCAAAGTTTTGGCTCCAGGAACTTCAACTACCAAAATGAAGTCTTCATTCTCTTATGTATGAATGTGCTTTCGGGTTTCTTCAAAATTTTCAAAACTTTGTGGGTATTCTTCCCACATGGATTCCTCGTGCTCCCATGTAGCATATTCAAGACCATAACAGGTCCATTAAAACTTTACCAATCCTATGTATTTTCTCTTGATAACTTTGACCTTTTGGTCCAGGATGTGCACTGGTTCGACCCAAAAATCCCCTTTGTATTGCACCTAGATAAAATTCCAATCAATCACATGATTAAGATCATGAACATACTTTTTAACAAAGACACATGGAACACATTATGAATTCTCATGGATGTATGTATTTCTAGCATGTATGTAGTTGGTCCTATATTTTCTAAGACCTCAAAAGGCCTGCAATGTATCATTGCCAAATTTGGGCAACTTCCTAGTTTTAGAGATCTTCTCTTGGCTTTAAATTTTAACAACACATTCTCTTCGTATTTGAATTCTCTATTTTCTCTATTTTTATCGGTATATCTCTTCTTCCAATCTTGTGCAACTTTTAAATTTTGTATGATGTTTACCGTCTGTTCTTTCATTTCCTTTAACAACTTTGGACCAATCAAAACTATGTCTATTGGGTTATCCCAACTTACTGGTGTGTTGCATTTTCTTCCATACAAGGATTTAAATGAGATCATATTCAATGATTCATGATACCCATTGTTGTATGGAAAATTAACCAAATGGATGTACTCCTCTCACTTAGAGGGCTTGTCCATTACATACATTATTAACATATCTTCAATTATTCAATTAATTCTTTCTATCTTCCCATATGAATATGGGTGATATGTTGTACTGAAATTTAAATTTGTCTCAAAACCATTTAAAAACCTTCTCCAAAAATTGGAAGTGAACTTGGGATCTCAATTCGACACTATTTTCTTAGGCACACCATGTATTCTGGAAATTTATGCAATATTGGATTCCTTATAACTTTTACCGGAATGAAATGTGCAGCATTTGTAAGCTTGTCCACCACTACCAAGATGTAATCATGTTTTCTTTATATATTAGGAAATTTAGTAATGAAATCGATAGTAACAACTTCCCATTTCCATTCAGGAATGGGAAATGGCTACAACAATCCTGCTGGATGTCTATGCTTAGCCTTTACCTTCTAGCATTCCATGCATCTAGCCAAATAATTAGTGACATATTTATTCATACCAGGCCAAAAATGTTGGCCTTTTACAACTCTAACAATTTTATGATATCCTTGATGTCCAACATATGGCACATTGTGCATCTCCTTTACGACTAAATTTCTCAATTCTTGAGAATTGGGAACATAAATTTTGTTCCGAAATAAGAGGATTTCATCCTCTTCCAACTTGTAATCCTTACATTTTTGTTTTATATCATTCAGTTGTAAGATTTATTTAACTTGGACATAATGGTGACTTGTTGTTACAACCTTTAGAATTCTATCTTTTGAATCTGTCCTATACATACGAATGGTTGTAGCATGCATTTTATGCACCCTTATACTAAGTGCATCAACCACCTTGTTATTTTTTCCCTTTATGTGCTTGATATCAAAGTTATATTAACTAAGAAATTCCAACCATCTAGTTTGTCTAGCATTTAGTGTTGGTTTTTCAAACATATATTTCATACCACTATGGGTTGTCCTTAATTCAAATTTTCTTCCCATGAGGTAATGCCTCCAATGTTGGAGTTACTTCACACACACCTAGGATTTATTTTTCCTAAGGTTTTTCCTTGTTTATTAGTCATTATTCAATGTCCTATATTTTAGGAAGAATATTCCTCTAGGGAGAACATTCTCTTCAGTTTTCACTTCAGTTTGATCAGTTGAGTGGAGTCTAGATGCTACACTAGTTTTATCACCATGAATCATTGGGATCATCACCAACTAATGTGAATTGTCCTTGGTATCATCACCAGACTAGTGTATTACCCATGATTCCCTGATATCCTCTTCACTTCACTCTATTTCAGTTAGTTAACTGAAGACTGATAGACGAGTTAACTCAGCTAGGTGGCAGTTCACTCCCACAATTTCCTGAGAGACTAGACTAGGTGGCATTTTATTCATGTAACTATTGGTGTGTGTCCAGATCACTCTAGAACACCACTATGTCGCATTGGATTCTCCTCCAATGCACATTGGTTGAGTTATATAGAGTATATCATGTGTAAATTATTCATTATTCATTACGATTAATGAGAATTCTTCCATTCCTTCTCTCTTTCTTATTCTTTATCAATTTCTCTCTGCAAAAGTGTGTGGTATTTTCTAGCTAGATCTATTCTATGCAGGTTCAAAATATTTACATGGTATCATATCCGACGGGCTGCTAAGAAAAATCTACACCAAATTATTTATGTTGGTACGAAATATTGAAGACAATGGAAAAATGGAATTCCCAAAAGAATTCATTCTTACACCTTAAAAATTATTTGCATGGAAGGAGAAGATGGTCATGCATATTTGTAGAGAACTGTACAAATTAACCATGAATACAAATACATAACCGACATCATCCATATAAAAATCCAAGTATGTAAAACTAATGGATGAATCATTCAGAACAATTTGTAGTCAAATTTATCCCGATCTCCCTTTTCACATATATTCCTGTAAAAACCCCAATGAATCCTGGACCACCATGGAAGGGATCTTTGGAGAATAACATGATATGAGGGGACACATGATCAAGGTGTAATTTCTCACATTGGATCCAAAAATATTCGACAATATCCAATATTTCTTTACAAGATACAAGGATTTATTGTCGCAAATCAAAGCTTGCGGGGTTGATAAATGTAAAGAGGAAAAACAAATGGTTCTCATCATTCTCTCAAAACTTCATATTGAATTCTCCCATTTTGTATCCACATTCCATTAAGTCAAAATCGCCTCTAGAGCCACCTGGAAGATTCCTTCTCTTGAGGAATTTATCGAATCCCTGACACAAGAGCAAACCAAGCTCATCAACATGGGAAAAATCAAAGGCCCAAAGGCACATTCACTTACTGTGCAATATGGCAACCATCAATATCATAAATATAAAGATAAATAAAAAAGGAAAGCTCATGCAAATCTGAATAAGGAAGGGTACTAAAAAACCTTCACCGATGCCTTTAGATCCAAAGGTGGAAAGGGAAGAAAAGGGGAGAAATGCACATACTTCCATAAATGATTCCATACAGAATCTGCTTGCATGTAGAAACAAATAGATCTAATGAGTCAAATATAGGGATGATTTTAAGGATGAAAATTTATTTTAAAATGTAGAAACCTTGGCGAATCTTACTTATCCTTCATATGCCAACTATAAAATGTTTGGCGATATTTTTGTAAAAATATTCAAATTTCTAAGGATTATATATAGTTTGTATAAAATTTCGGCGATGTTTAAGGTAAAATAATTTTATCCTATAGAATTTGGGCGAAGAATGTTTAGAATAGTGAATTTTGTTTTGGGAAAAACCATGGAAAATTAGCCCATGAGAGAAATTTAGCCCCTAAAATCATCCATGCTCAAATAATTCATCAAAACAACCTTGGAGATCACATTCCCAAGGGTTCCAAGAATAAGAAGCCAAAAGATCATAATCCTAAGAAAGGAAATTCTAGCCATGCCTTGATTTCCATCAACTCCTCTCCCGATGCTTGGATCATAGATTTAAGAGCATCACATCACATGGCTGCCACAAAAGAAGTCTATTCTTAACTATATGCATGAAAAGGTCTTCCTATTCTGATGGGGGGAAAATCTCCAGTCGAGGTCACCGACAAAGGAAGGATTGAACTCACCAACAGAAGCTTCGAGAATGTGTTTAACGTTCCAAATTTTTTTGTCAATCTTCTCTATGTGTATCAGATGACAAATTATGGCACTATAAAGAAATTCACATTCACACCTAATGCAGTGGACATCTATGACATGCAAACCAATTCCAGGGTTACTACTGGTGAGGTAAATCATCAATCTAGATTGTATACATTTTCTAAATTTATTGAACTAGATTTTGCTTTACTGCTTACCCATTCCAATGAAAGAAGTAGGATATTGCACTAAAGGTTCAGGCATTTGAATTTCATATATACACAACATATTAGAAAGAAAATATTGGTTTATGGTCTACCAGACATTCATTTCTCCAAAGGAATCTGTGAGGGATATGTTCTTGGAAAACACCCTCAAGAGAAATTTGACAAAGGAAAGACTCAGAGAGCTTCCTCTACTTTGGATTTGATCCGTAGTGACCTCATGGACCCTTTTCTACATCCATCAATAAAAAAATTGAAGTATGTTCTCATTTTTGTTAATGATTTATAATGTTTCATATGGATTTACTTTCTCAGGAAAAAATCATAGGTCTTTCAACACCTCAAAGATTTCAAATCCCTAGTTGAGACACAGTCAGGAAAGAAAATCAAAGTCAACCAAACTAATAACAATGGAGGGTATGTAAACCATGAGATCCATAATATTTTTCATGAGGCAGGGATTCCCTATACTTCACAACAAAATGGAGTTGTTGAGAGGAAAAACAGATCTCTAAAAGAGATGGCATGTTGCATGTTGCATGCAAAGTCACTTCCACAGAGATTATGGTCCGAAGCACTTAATTGTTCAACCTACATCCAAAAAAAATAGCCCCATAGATATTTCAAGGATAGGACACCCTATGAGGCTTGGACATGCCTCAAACCATAAGTGACCCACTTTTGTATTTTAGGATCACGTGCATGGGCCTGGATTCCCTCTGAAAAGAAAAAGACACTTGATCCATAAAGAACTAAGTGTATCTTTGTTGGATTCTCTGACAGTGTGAAGGGATACATACTTATTGATATTTTCTTGGAATGACTCATCATTGAGTGAAGTTTGAAATTCGAGGAAAGTGTCTCACATGTACCTTGACAACCGCATGCATACACCTTCATTCTTCCACCTATCTGAGATGACGAGAATGCACATGTCGACTCTTCTTCAAAAGATATTTTTGATTCAGATAATTCAGAGGATCCAGACACAGATCCAGTATAGTAAGATGCAGAGTTAGTGCATCCATATGCATATGTAGAGCCAGAGAAGAGGTCGAAGTGGGCCCAAACTACTGTTCAGGACGCAGGGGATCGTGTTGGTGATCCAGATAATACTAGGAGGAATCGATCTAATTTTGACAAGCCTCCTATTGCACTCACTACCACTAAACTATTTTCCTCTAGGCATCTTTTCTTGGTTCATTATTTAGATCCATAGTCTTATGGTGAGGCTATTGGAAATCCCTTTTGGGAATCCACCATGGAGGAGGAGTACAACTCCCTCTTCGAGAACCATAATTTGGATCTAGTTCCCCTTTTTTCTGAAAGGAAATGTGTCAAGTGAAAATGGTTCTATAGGACCAAGAGCGCAATGGATGGACAGATTAGTAGATAAAAAGATAGGTTTATTACCAAAGGATTTCAGCAGGTGCATGGCATTGACTATGATGAGACCTTTGCTCTAGTAGAAAAGATGGATTCCATAAATTTGGCACTTTCCATTGTGGCATTAAAGGGATGGGAATTCGACCAGATGGACATGAAGAACACATTTCTTCATGGTAATTTGTCTGAGGAGATCTATATGGAGTAGCCCCGGGGATTTATGCAGGATTCATGTTTGGTATGTCGACTAAAGAAATCACTTTGTCAACTTAAGTAGGATCCGAGGGCATAGTATGCCAAGATGGAATCCTACCTGTTGTCATAGAAATTTGTATGTTGTAAATCAAACTCGAATGTCTACATGCTCATGATGGTTGATTCACTTCTATTCTTATTTATGTATGTTGATGAGTTTTTGATCACCGATTTCTCGACTTCAATGATTGTTGCAGTCAAGAGGATTCTACATGACATGTTCTTGATAACGGACATGGGTCCAATACACTTCTTCCATGGACTTGAAATCAATTAGGATGAATTAGGCATGAAACTGTCTTAGGCCATGTATGCAGGACATCTCCTTGAGAGATTTCACATGACAGACTGCAAGTCTGCTCTAACTCCTTTCCTATCAGGAGTCAAACTTGAGGATGGTGGGGACACTCCACTTGTTGACAACACATTGTAAAAAAAACTAGTGGGGATATTTTTGTATCTCACACACTCTAGACTAGACCTCTCCTATGCAATTGGTCCAGTTTCTAGGTTCATGCAGGATCCACATGATCTACATTGGAAGTCTACAAAGTATATCCTTTGATACGTACAGGGCACCATCACCTTTTGGATTTATTATGAAATAGACTCTACATTGGATCTCATTGGGTTCATTGATTTTTATTGGGCTGGTGATAGCACTAATCGCAAGTCCATATTTGGTTACTCACTCAGTCTTGGTTGTGGGCCTATCTGTTGGTAGAGAAAGAAGCATGCTACTATTTCTCTATCTTCAGTCGGGGCATAGTACAAAGGGGTATTTAACATAACTACTCATGCTATGTGGCTACACCATTTTCTCACTGAGTTGGGCATTTAGTTTCATCATTCGATCATCATCTAGTGTGACAACTAGAGCACTTTGATGTTCCATAGAGATCCAGTTCAGGATGAAGCACATTGCGATCCACATGCACTACATCCAGGACTTATTACACGAGGGGATCATCGACCTACAATTTTTTCCTTCATCAAAATAGATAGAAGATATCTTCACCAAGACCTTCACTGAGAAGAAGTTCCATTCTTTGTGAAGTCGTCTTGGAGTGAAGGACACAGTTTCCTAGAAACCGTCAGTTCTGCTTTGTACATACATTTTAACTTGGGGGGGGGGGGGTTCCCTCTTTCCTCACTTTTTTTCAATGTATATTTTGTATTTGGGTACCTAACATGGCCTCATTTCTAGGACCCATTATTTATTTTCACCATAGTGATGTTCAGGGGGGGTGTTAGAGTTACTTCACACACACCTGGGATTTATTTTTCCTAAGGTTTTTCCTTATTTTTTAGTCATTATTTAGTCTCCTATATTTTACGTAGAATATTCCTCTATGGAGAATATTCTCTTTAGTTTTTACTTCAGTTTGATCAGTTGAGTGGATTCTAGATGCTACATTGGTTTTATCACCATGCAACATTGGGATCATCACCAACTAATGTGAAATTTCCTTGGTATCATCACCATACTAATGCATTTACCATGATTCTTTGATAACCTCATCACTTCACTTTGTTTCAGTCAGTTAATTGAAGACTGATAGACCAGTTAACTCACCTAGGTGGCCATTCACTCCTACAACTTCCCGACAGACTAGACTAGGTGGAAGTTTACTCATGTAACTATTGGTGTGTGTCCAGATCACTCTAGACCACCACTATGGTGCATTGGTTGATTTATATAGAGTATATCATGTTTAAATTATTCATTATTCATTACGGTTAATGAGAATTCTTCAATTATTTCTCTCGTTCTTCTTCTTTCTCAATTTTTCTTTGCAAATGTGTGTGTACTTTTCTAGCTGTATCTATTATGTGCAGGTTCAACACATTTACATCCACATCCTCAAGGAATGTATTATATATTCTAAATCTAAGTCACATGTGGCACAATTTATTTCATGTTACTTCAACTTTATGAACTCATAACAAATTACATGTCCATTTTTCACAAGGACTCCACTGAGCCCTTCCTTGCATTTCTAGAGAGAAAATCCCCCCTTTATCTATACCAGGGTTTAAGATATAGACAGAGTGAATGACCATCTAAAATTAAATCTAGATTCTACTCTACCCAAAACATACCAAAACAAATGAAAAAAAAGCAATAAGAGAGAAGATCGGTAACTGTACCTTTTATCCCACGTTTGGTGATGATATCCTCAAGCTCTGTAGTTCCAAATACTGCAAGTCTCCTCTCAAGGTTGACATGCATCCAAAACTAGGAAAACAAGGAGTACAATCTTGTTATTTCTATTCATTAGTTATGGTTAGATTTCAAATTCTATGTATAAATCAAATAAAATAAAATAAACATCATCATTTGGGACAGAGAAAAGAGATTCTTTTATTCATCAAACAAATACTGAAGCTTACAATCTGTGTCGGCCATCGTTCCACGAACTTGGTCCGAGATCCTCTTTACAATGTTCCAAGTGTACCTTCAATAGGCATCCTTTATCAATATCCTAATCACCTCAAGGTAATGGAATGGATTGAATAGAAGAAGAAGGGGATGAAAAGGGAATGTTGAGGTAGTATTTCACAAAAGGTAGCAAAAGATTGGGAAAGGAAGGGGAGTCAAATTGGGAAGAGTTTAACTATTCTTATGCTTAGATATGAAATAATATCTCAACAAATCCTTTTATATTTAAAAAATATGGTTATTCGGTTGGGTGAAGGGCTATAGCAGGTGAATTTGTTGGGAAACCTCGAATAGCCCGTGAATTTCACCGAATTCCTTACAACTTTTTAATTTTTGCAACTTTTGCAAGCATACACGGGTTGTTTAGTCTTCAACAAGTGTATGTATGTGGTTTTTATAGCATGAAACAAGATTATGTACGTGGTATGTAGTGGTGCAGGAAACACACATGCTCTAAAAATTGGTTTTTTAAGTAGAGCTTCTCAACAATGAATTGGAAAATTATGCAAGTAAGAGGGCCACTTCCATGTATGCATGATTAGGGAATTTTAGGGCTATAACATATTCCCCCTAATGCATGAGGTCATAAGAGAAACTGATGTTCTAAATACATTACAACATCTTCACCAATGCACAAAATCGAGTGAGCCCAGGACTAGAGTTCAAGAGGTGCCATCTGCAAAACAAGAATTGTTTCTCCGAGGTGGGAATACCCATGTTCGAGATGAAATGAATCATGGTTTCCAATCAAATACACTGCATATCCATGTCATATAACTATATAAAGTGTATCCATGAGAAATACACAATGGATCTACATCTCAAAATCATTCAAAGATATACAAGTATAGTATGCATCTTCAAGAAGATAGTGACGCTTGCGGCTGGAGCTGAGGTATTAATAGCTCGAGCAACAAATTCAAGATATTCAAAAATTAGGTAGGAGTACAATGGGAGTGTATAAATCACTACCTTGAGGTCTTCGACAGTCCGTCAGGAAAATACATGAGGATCTCAATGATCGAGCATAAAACTTCATTGATTTTGAATTTGGACTTGACTGGACTCTCGGGATGGCCAAATCATGAAAGTCAAGAGACAAAATGTAGAATAATGGTACACTTCTTATGCATTCATTCCTCTTTGAATCTTCCTGTCCATGATCCCTTTGAGAATTTCTACACAATTCTTATCCTTCTCTTCATTATTCCTTTCTAGCAACCTAGAACACTTCTTTTCAACTTTATTTATTTACTATGTAGAGCTTCCTCTCTCTTCAACAATCTTGTTGGGATTCACATTTACATATTTTTTTCATGAGGTCTCACTAATGTATGCAAGACCTATTGTATTGAAGGGTGACCTTTGACATCTGAGAATATCTTCTAGTACTTGAGTGGTATTCAGTAAACCACAACATTGATAGTACTTGAGTGGTATAGGGTAAACCACAACATATGGAAATGACTGCATAAATAAAATCTAATATCAATTAATCTATATAAACAAATATTCCAATAAGACAAGGTAAAGATCCTACCTCATCCATACATTTGATGAAGTCCACTATTGAGCACTTGACTCAAATAAATACACCTGCAACTTGTCCTCAACAACCAATATATGCAAGTGTATGGTAATAATATATAAAGTTATCACATTCAATAGAATAATCCATCAATATTCATAACAAATATGCCCATGGAATAACAATTCAAATATTTGCAAGACATTACTTAGATGAGAAAAGAGTATTTCTATTAAAATGTAATCAACAAAAGTGTATGAATGACAAACGTCTGTGTCGGTACGTTCCGAACCGAGAAACCAAGTCCCTTCCAGCTGGGCCTCCACCACTTCAATCCGCCACCAAAGGCAATCTCATATAAGAGAGACAATGAGGTTCTCCATCAAATAGGGAAGAGCTTGGGGGATGAACAATGTGTTCAGACTTAAAAGGAAAAAGGGATGTAGACTCAATATGAAGTGAATAATTTATCCAGAGTAACTTTTCTCTCAAAGTTGAATTCTTCTCCTATTTTCCATAGCCTAGATATGACCCATTTATAGCCTTCAAATGGAACTGAAGGGCTGATTTAGAACATTTCCAGTATATGGAAGGTCAAGGATCATGGATCCCATGATGTGACATGGAAACCCGACACCATTTTTTAATTTTGGGCACAAAATCCGATGTACACGGGATGCAATGGTGCAACCTATGTATATGCATGATGTATAGTTGTTAGGACACGTATATCTGGAAAAATACAATTTTTATCTCAAGGAACTGCAAAAAGGGACTTCAAGTCTACATAGGGAAATGGGAAAAGGCTCTTTGAGCAAGTTTTCATAGGGTGAGAAAAATCTTGCTATAAAAGATGCATCCTAATGTGTGAAGTTAGAGGAGTATCTGCAATGGCCGAAATATATTATAATTCCCATAAGTGGAGTAATGGAGACCCATTTGGACGAACTAGTTTCTCATAAGAATATTACAATCCATGTTGACTTTGCGCACATGGATGCCAATTTTAATTACACTGCAAATCCATGTGGAAATATACCAAACATATGTTTATGGCCATGAATAAGAAATACAAAGGTAGATGCATGCCATAGGATGTCATAGTCATGAACAAGGCCCAATGAAAGCCAGTCTCAAAATCAATATGAAGATATATGTATACAATGGAGTACAATATGATCTCCCATGATCATTGAAGTCATATAGGTACTGGTCCAATGAATGATAGAAAAAATTAAGGAAAGCTGGGACTATGAAATGATGTCTTTAAGGCTTCTACACGATCCAACAAAGGTGCAAGTCTACATCATGTGAATAAAGGAGTTGAGGTTGAACACATTGAGACTTTGTTTGATTACCATTCATTAAGGTATACCGTTAACAAACACGAGACAAACTACTAATAATGAAAGTAGGTATCAAGGCACCAAGTACATTCTTACAAGTGTGAATAAAGGTGTTGAGGTTGAACAGTTGAATAATCCATCACTCAGGATACATTGATGTATTCCCAACTATTGATGGTGAGAGAACCTGCCACTGATTACTACAAGCCTCTAGGTACTCATAGGACTCTAGGTCGCATTTCTATAATATATGGGTTGAAGTCGATGGAAGGATACCCACTGAAACGAGACCATTAAGGCATCTCTCATCATTAAACACGAGGTAAAAATCAGGAGCTTGATTATTTGGAGGAACTCATACGAAGAACATGTTCATGAACCAATGACCCTTTGCATCTTTTGCATGCATCAGATGCAAGTAGTGCACAAAAAGACCCTCAGAGTAACAACCAATAAGGAAAATTGTTGACAAAGACACATAAACCACCAATAATTCTAATGGGATCCAAGACATTGCATGAATCCCACTATGTAAATATATTTCTTTTTGTCGAACAAAAGGGAAACCTCCCATTCAATGACCAATGAGGAGATGTTGACTGTTGGATTCAAGGTTACCTACCCATAAGGAAAGAAGGACCAAGGTACACCGTAGGAATACAACTTCATGTAATTTTGAGACACACTAAGGGTATGGCTGACATGCAAAGTCAAGAGTTATGATAAATGGCCGACACTTGCTGATAGACATCCTTTGAACAAGAGAACGAGATGTATGGATGAATCTGGAAGCATAGACTTAATGATGAAACTTTGTGATGTAGGAGGCACCAATAAAAATCTCCATAGGGATTGTAAGAGTAACCAGTCGGGGGAGTAAACTCTAAGTAACAAGCTCAGCTTCCTAAGGTCATGATAAACCCAAAATTTTGATGGCAAGTGAACTCAAAATTTTGTTCTCTGCTCAAAGGCGACACATTTGCTGCCAACATGAGATAATATTTTTTTCCCGCCCATATTTTTTTGTTTTTTCATAGCCAAATGAATGCTATGATACAGAGGAGGAAAAGAGTGTCACGATTAAGCAACTACTTCCAATAGTGGAGCATACTTATTCTCAATGCAAGGAGGTGCATGTAGGATATGGACACTTGGGGGAATGTTTCCTCTTGGGGTATAGGTGTAAAGTTACAAAGGATATAAACAAGGCTCTTCTTGGATGATGATGCAAACTGTTGAGGTGATAGGCTTATAATGTTAAATTGAGAACCGACAATAGGCTCAATACTACAAGAAAGAGAATGCCAAGCAATAACAACTGAAATCCAAAGAATGCACTTTTTTATAAATTTAGTCCCCTAGGCCCGAAAAAGTATAAACCAATACCTATGAGAACTCTTCTAGCCACTAGTGACTATATTATTCCTTTTTCAAAATTAGTCTACTTGGTCTAAAAAAGGGTTGAAATTACACCAAATAGACGTCTTTTCAAATCCAATTTATGAGTGTGAAAGAGACAAGTTCACTTGATAATATTTTCTCTTTTTTAGAGAGTTGAAAAAGAGCTTCAACAAAACTCAGAATTTTGTTCTAAGAAACATATGATGGGGGAGGCCAAGGCTCTAGTGCAATACTTCTTTCGAAATTTAGAAACTCACAAATAGTTGACACAAGATTTGGAAAACCCAAATCTTTCCAAGTTGAGGAGGATAAAATACTTGCAGAGGTTACCTTATCTACAATATATCGAAGATTTCCCCTTATCTGGAAGGGTGTAGAATAAGGAAGTCAAGGCTACACAAGATTATTCCAATCAGAGGAAGCCACCCTAGGACTTGGATGGAGTGTACTCGAAGAGAGTGTAAGGTGTTGGTCTCTAAATATGTCCTAAAAAAAACCTTAGTTTAACATTAATTCATCAACCTGAGGATTTGACTTTTCTTTCAAGAATATTGACAAAGTCTATGCAGATAGTTATAAAGGTCAAAATTGTGTAGCTAAAGCAAATATGAGTTTATCAATGATCTAGTTACTCACACATTCATTCTGAAACTAATAGTTCACTTAACAGAATTGTAATCTAATCTAAAACATGCTTGTGAATTAAAGGCATTAACCAAATTGTTGAATTCATCTAGCTAAGAAACAAGAATTGAATCTATAGAAATGCTTAATAAATCGATCTATCAATGACTGTCTAACCTGCTAGAAAGAACAACTAAGTACTATAAAATTAAGAAGGAACAAAAAAAGTAACTTTAAGCGAAAGGGACAACAAATGTAACTTTAAGCGAAAGGGACAACAAATTTCACTTTAAGCGAAAGTAACAACAAATGTTAATTTAATAAAAGGGAAAACATACGTCAAAATGAGAGGAACTGTCGATCAACAAACTACAACAATGAGAAATGGAATAACAATCGATAACATTCAAATGAAACACTTATCCTCTGTAATCAAATAGCATAACTAATTTATGAAAACATCAACAAACTCACACATTTATATTTAACTGTTGCAAAGAGATTTAAATCACATAACTGGAATCAAATTGATACAATTATACATTGAGACAGTAACTCCTTCTGACTGGGCCCACGGTCTTTAGAAGCATTGCTGCTAGAAACTCAGTATGAAAAGATATTAAAAACGCTCAAAGCTTCTAATAATTCCATAACTGGTACAACATTTACAATAGACTGTCTGGACAGAGCAATTCATAAATCTGAATGCTTGGATAAATTTCTTCTATATCCTTATCTATGATTCATTTCCCTCCATATATTACAATGATATGGTAAATTAAGCTATCCTAAGGATCGAGAGATCCTCATGATTGATTTTACTGTTTATAAAGATTACAAAATAGAGAATCAATCTTCCTCAAAACTGCTTTGCGCCTAATTCCCTGGACCTCCAATAATCTGCGCATATTCATAATCTTTGAGTTTAACCATATTTGTCCATTCCTGCAATAAAATTAAACAATTCAAACCAAATATTCAAAAATTATCTAATATTACTTAATAACATTTCTAGAAGTATTTTTAATCATTTTATTTCCTAATTATCTCTAATTAATATAAAATTCAATCAAGGTTATATCATAAACCATGGTGATAAGTGATGTAGGAGCATCGTAAGAAATCATAAAAGTGGAGGACAACTGGATATACACCAGTGCACATTTTGAGGATGTTTTGAATTTGAAAGGATGAATCATTAATGTAATATCTGGAAAATATATTTTTCTTTTATAGTTTGGAGATTGTAATGCAAACCTTGAGCGGTTGCTCTCATATGTTGGTTGGAGGCATTTAATGTATTAAATGTAAAGTAGTTTTAGATTTTATTTTCGATTTGATAGCTTAGATATGTAGGAGGAAAAACTCTAGAAAGATCCCTCGTATGTGTTGTATTATTATTATTCTCATTGTAAGAATTAGATCTGTAGAGAAAGAAAATAGGAGAACAGAGATTGTAAAAATTTGTATGAGCAGATAGTTTTTGCTATAGGACCCATGCACATATGCACTTGGATTAATATAAGAAATCTTGATCTAACTTCATGGTGTTTATGAATACTGTTTGCATCTATTGAATGGTATGCTTATAGTTTTCTTATATTCTTTGTTATGCAATTGTTTCAATGCTATGAGTATGTATTATTTCATGTTGAATGTATGAAGTCTGTGAGAGGGAGAGTATGAGTTTCAATTGTTTCTCGTCCTGAGAATTCTTGCAAGGAGTGCAGTGAAAATTCTGCAAGGAGTGCGATGACAGGTTCTGAGTTTTACCTCAGATAAGATCAAGAAAGATATTGTTTCTTTCATACCAGTAGAAGTGCAAGGATAACACAAATCCATGCAAGGTGTGTGCAAGCAGGTTGAGGTATTAGATTTCCCCAACCCAGTGATATGGTTGAAGAGGTTATGTCACAAGGAGTGCACAGAACTGAGAGGTTCAGATAATTAGAGATTATCATGAATCCACAAGGAGTGTGGGTAAAATCCCTTGGAATCCTTGAGTTTACAAGCTCAGGAGGTATAGAGAATTTGAAGAGTTCAAAGAAATATGAGGGTTGAAGTGACCTCGTAGAAATTAAGTTGAGAAAGAGACGTTGAGTTATTTGGCCAGGTGATCTAAAAATGAAGAAGACTTGAAAAAA
>JZKD02S1608364.1:100889-121473 GCA_000966675.3 Picea glauca
TGAAACTCCTCCAATTTTCACTCCTTGAATCCTCCCCAAAAAGAGGTTATAGAAAGAATGGTAGATTTTATTCAATTCTGGTCTGTTCAGAAGACCCAACTTGTACAGCATGCCCCGTGCTCAATATTTAACATCTGATTCTAAAAATCACACACATGAAACTAAAGTCCATACACTTTCCAATTAAAGAGATCCCACTTCATTTGGATTATGTATGAAAAATTTATGATTGTTTTACCCGGAGCACCTGTTTATTGACTAGCTTCAGGACTGGTCACAAACCCTATCTTCCATAGAGTGTATCTCCATAATTATAGAGAATCAAGAGCTGAATTTTTTACCAGAGATAACTTGATAGGACTTATCAATACCATAGAGATTTCACCATCTGAATCGTTCTAGAAACACAGTTATAGAAAAAATGGTAAGATGACCTGAAAATAACATACCTTAGAGCACATCACCAAAAGAATTCATCCTCCCTTGAAATCCGGCCTTCTTATCTTCTTATTACCTCTGAAATTTGACTTCTATCAAATGAATGTATAATGATGTTTATTTATACCATTTATGTCACTTCCTTTTAACATTAGGGCCGACCTGACACTTTCTTATTTTGTAATTCTTTTCTTTAATTATTTTCAGGACCTACATGTACTTCCTTCTTCAATTCACTTTGTCATCTTCAAAAATTCATTTCTCCTCAACCATGAGGATCCACGTGACATGCCATATACCACCGGAAAAAACATGATGTATACTATCCATTCATGCGTGTTGTATATGCATGTGCATTTTCCTTCATGTCCAAATACCTTTATCAATCTTGCGGTCCAAAGCCCATGACTAGGGTTGACATCAATGACAAAAACCAATCTTCCAACACAATGGAGGTACATACAATCTAGTATCCACAGAAATGGTGGAGAAGTTGGAATTGAATACATTTTCACATCCGAGCCCATACAAGGTTTTGTGGTTGCAAAAAGGACATCAGATAACAGTCACTAAACAATGTTTAGTTGAATTTACGATAGGGGGATATAGAGATGATATCTTATGTGATGTTATTCCCATGGATGTCTATCATATTTTGTTTGGGAGACCATGGAAATATGACATAAATGTTGTTCATGATGGGAGAACGAACACATACACCTTGGAAAATATTGGTGGGGTGCATATGTTGATGCCAATTAAAGACAAGAAGGTGAAAGGAGAAACAAGCAACACTATACTTCTCATGAGTGGGAAGGAACTTTTGGATGAAGTCAAGAAGGATGAATAAATATAGTTTGTTGTGGTGAGAAAACCTAGATTCATCTTGACCAATACTTCGATAGATGATATACTGGAGGAAATTCAAGAAATGATGGAGAATTTCAATGATATAGTGGTGGACAATTTACCTTGTTCGTTGCCACCCATCAGAATCATAAGCCATCACATTGATCTTATACTAGGAGCTAGTTTAGCAAACAAAGCAGCGTACAAACTAACACTACAGAAGAATGAAGAAGTCAAGAATCAATTACAAGATTTGATGGAAAAATGATTGGTTAGAGAAATGTTAAGTCCAAAGAAAGATGGTGGATGGAGAATGTGTTGGATTACTGAGAGTGGGGGTGAATTAGTAATAGAGAAATTTAATCCTTTTTAACCATATAATTCAAGTGTTATATCAATGTATCATTATCATCTAATAACTACAGATTAAATAAGCAATGAACAAATGAACAATCATACACATACACAGTACACCAATTTTTTACGTGGAAATCCAAAGTGGGAGAAAAACAAAGAATGTTTTTTCTTATATGTCTTGAAGAATTACATTCATTGGAAGCACCAAATTCCTTTGTTTTCCAGCTTCAACTGGAAGGAGGCTCCAACCCCCTAGTTTCTCAGGATACAACCTGAGGGAAGCTCCAACTCCCCAATTCTCTAGCTACAACTAGAAGGAGGCTACAACCCTCTATGTTCTCCGGCTACAACCGGAAGGTGGATACAACAACCCGTCCTTGCCCCATCCAACCACTCTAAAGTAGAATTAGAATGATGGAACCATAGTCAAACTATCACTGTGAGATATATCACTGTAAACCTGTACCAATAAACCTGAACCATGCATCAACCTATACCTCAACCTGTAATCAACCTGTACCATAAACAAGTGCATGAACCATGCACCAACCTATGCCAAACAACCTGTAATCAACCTGTACCATAAATAAGTGCATCCAACCATGTACCAAGTATGTACCAATCATGTGTCAACTACTCATCAATATGTACCAACATCATCAACTATACACCTCATGTATGTTCCAACTCATTAACTGCTTGCCTCAACCATGTACCCAACATGTACCTTAACCAAAAGCCCTCATCAATTTCATCATCCAAATATGATTTTTAACTCTGTAATAGACTTGGTGTATATTATTACTTATCTACAAACCTTCCTTAACTTTAACAACAAAATACTAGCATTTTCATCAAACTTTTCTTTAGTCTCACATGACTAGTTTTGGATTACTCAACAACCCTAACTTAAAATAATCATAACATTGTACATGTAATGAATAAAGATTTGAAACATATACACAATGTTCTTCAGTTTGTCTTGTACAATTCCTCCAGGTTTCACTACTTGGAACCTCTCATAAAAGGCGTTATAGCAAAAATGTCATACCTTTCTGAATTCTAGTTTATTCTAGAGAGCGACCTTGTAGAGCGTGCCCCACATGGAATGTTTGTTGAATTGATATGAAACTATTAAAAAACATACTAAAGAATGTAATATAATGAACACATTTTTTCTTACTGAATTTTGATATGTTATGAAAACGTTATGATGTTTTTACCCGAAACACCTCTTTTAGACTAGTTTCAGGACTAGCCACAAACCCTATTTTCCACGGAGTGTAACTCCAAAAATAAAATGACCCACAAGCTAAATTTGTTACCACATATACCTGGATATGTTTTATCAATGGAATATCATTTTCACGGTTGGAATCATTATAGAAAAAAATTTATTACGAAAATGGTGAGATGACCTGTAAATAACATACCTTAGAAAGAATCATCAAAAGAATTTATCTTTCCTTGAATTCTGACCTTATTTTCTTCACCTTCCCTCAGAAATTTGTCTTATATATCCTTTTTTTACCTCATAAANCTTTGACCTTTTGGGGCTTCTAGATGACATATGAGGGTCCTCCAACTTCGTAAGGCCATAACTCTCAAAACGTGAGGAGTTATGTGACATTCCACATACCACCAAAAATGGAATGGCATGTACTATCCATATAAAATAGTATTACCTAAAAATATATCAAAACTCATACCATTATCTATCAAACAAACTTTGGTCCATTACCCAAACATGGGTTCTCCAACTTCTCATAGACATAACTCTCTAACCGTGAGGAGTTATGTGACATTCCACATACCACTAGAAATGGCATGATAGTAAATATCCATCTAGGATAGTTTCACTAAAAAATTCACTGACCTTCATCTCATTATTCCATAAATAAGCATGGGTTCTCTAACCATACTTTTAGGATAACTCAATCTGCAAAGCGTATTCCCATGATGGATTTCACCATAAGGGGACCGCTTTGGATTTCATCCATTTTTACTTATTATCAACAATGAAAAGACAATAATGAGTCATATTTACATCAAACAAACTTGGGTCCATTAACCAAACCTTTGTGCTATTGGAATTCGCTACTTTACTTTCTCCAAGGGTTGACATAAATCACTAAGGGTTGACATCAATATAGGTTATCACTCTCCAATATTTGACATAAATGACAACCAACAATCCATACCAACTATCCTTCAGCCTAAGACAACTTTCTGACAGTCTCCCCCTTTGGCATTGATGGCAACACTTATTCATGATAACATTCATGCTTATACTCTTTATCAATGTTTCTATCTCTCCCCCCTTGACATCAATGGAAAAGGGTATCTCCCTTTGGGGCTTCTCCCCCTAACTGAACTCTCCTTGGGGCTGATCCCCCTGTCTATGTGCCTTTGATTTTTCTTTGTGTTTATAATTCTTTGATTACTCTCTTTCCCTTCATATGAATAATATCTCCCCATTTGATAAAGGGTATCACTTTTAAGTCACATCACTCATTCTTCCCTTGTGACAATCACTCCCCTTGGAAACATGCCTCTATGCTCTCTCTCCAAGCATTTACCTTTTGCATCTAATAAATCTCTCCCCCTTTGTCCTATTTATGGTGCTTCCTCGTGTACATATAAGAGATATAAGATAAGCATTCAAAAGTATTCATTTTGGAGTAGAAATTAATCCTAGTCACTGGCGAAGATATTCAAAGGCTTCTCGTGGAAGTGGTTTTGTAAATATGTTTGTCACTTGTTATTTTGTGCCCACATACTCAAATATGATGTTATTTTCTACAACCTTCTCCCGTAGAAAGTGATACTTGATTGGAATGTGATTCATCTTGGAGTGCATTATGGGGTTCTTTGAGATACTTATGGAGCTTGTATTATCACAATAGATTGGAATGGGCTCATCATACTCAACCTGTATACCTGCCAGATTTTGTTTCATCCAAAGAACCTATGTACAACATGATGTTGCTACAATATACTCTTCCTTGGCTATAGATAAATATATTGATGATTTTTTCTTTCTTAGCCATGCTACTAAACACTCACCCAAGTTGAACGTTTCTCCACTAGTGCTTCATCAGTGCTTCATCAGTCATCAATAAAACCTACCCAATCTGCATCTGTGTAGGCAAAAATTGATAGATCCTTTCATTTTGGATACCATAATCCAAACTCTTATGTTCCTTTGAGATATTTGAAAATCCTCTTCACTGCTAATACATGTGATTCCTTTGGTGCTGCTTGAAATTGTGCCACCTGTGCAAATACCTACATTACATATGGTCTGGATGCTGTCACATATAGTAAGCTACCAATCATTGACCTGTATTTCCTCTATTCTATAGAATTTGAATCATCATATTTTCTCAACTTGCAACTGGTTTGCATAGGAGTGGTAATTGATTTGCAATCTTCCATTCCGAACCTCTTTAGCATTTCTCTGATATACTTAGTTTGAGAAATAAAAATTCCTTGTTTCTTTGACATATATGAAGACCCAAAAAGAAGGATAGTCCTCCAAGTAATGACATTTCAAACTCATTCTTGATATCCTTTGCAAAATTCCGGCTTAACCTGTCATTATTACTTCCAAAGAAATATCATCAACATAAATTTCAATTAATAAAATATTACCTTGAGTTACCTTGATGTAGAGGTTGTTGTCTGCGCTTCATTTCCATAGTTCGTAGGGATTTTTTTCATTGTTGTTTCTGAGCATTACTTTGTTTTGAATGTGAACTAATGTATGCACTGCATATTTCCAAAAAATATCTATCAATTTGGAATCCATTAGCATTGTTTGAACCATTTCCTGTGTACTTATCATCCATTATGATAATGTTCATTTTTCTTTGAACCACTCTCTGAACCAATCTATGAATCCATTATGTCATCCACTATCATATATCTATCGAAACCTACTAAGTGTTCTTATGAATCCATCTCTTTCCATACTATCCAAGACTCTACTTGTGCAATTTTCCATAATGATGACCCATTTATCACTATACTATCATGAAGTCTTGATTAATCTATCAAATTGTACTTCTGCTAACTGATTTCTCTGAATCTGTCTTCTCAAACTCTACAAGTTGCTCGAAGGATGGTTCTTTGGTCTGTCACATCTATCGCATAGACTTCCCCTATCTAATATTCATATTACTTGGGATTCTCTAAGCCGGATGGCTCAGAACAATTCTTGCTTTGATGTTTATTCATCATCATCTTCATTGGTAGATTCATTATCTCTCTAAGCTCTGAATTATTTCTATCTATCTATGGATTACTACAATGCCTTAAAGTACAATCTCTTGAACCTTTTCCTTATTTACCTGTCCTTCCTTTCTTTTAGTTATTTTCCAAACCTTTCTATATATGACATATTTCCTTTTCTCTGTAGAATTTTATTCATCTCGTTTTATTGCCAATATTGTGATCTCTGGTACCTGGTATTTGTTCACCTGTTCTTCCTGTTTTCTTATCCATACTTTCTTATATCTAATATAAATATTCTCTTTCATAGAAGTATTGATCATGCTTCTACAATCACTAGCTATGTGTCCATAGTTATGACATTTGTAACACTCAATGTTATGTGCGACCACATAGGCATGGTCTGCTTGAACATTTATTTTATAATCCCTGCAATCTACAACCTTATGTCCAAAGTTAGTACAATAAAAAAAATGTCCATAAAATAAATTTTCATACCTGGGAGTGAATGATCTTCTTTGTGGCGTAGTCCTTTTGATTTTTTTCCTTGATTGATCATGATCATGATTGAAGCTTCTTTGTGGCTTGAACATGGATGGTATTCTTGAAGATTTATCTTCAATATTTTTCTTAGATTTTGGTTGACCATGATTCCTTCCTTTGAGTACTTTTTCATAACTCTTTCTATTTTCTTCATTCTTCTTTTCTAGAAATGTAGAGTTCTTCTCTTCATTCTCTACAATTGATGTGTATGTTTCTGTCTCTTCAACGTTCTTGTTGAGCTTGACGATTTTGACTCTTAGTGTGACAACTTCTTCTTAAATATTCTCAACCTTTTCTTCTTTCTTCATCATATGATACTTCATGGCCTCTTATGTTCTCTTTGCTTCTTCAAGTTGGATTTTTAATGTAATTATTTCTTCTTCCAGTCTTCTCTCTTCTTGACCAAACTCTTCCTCAAGTTGGTTTAAGTCATTGGTTATTTCCTTGAGATGATCCATCAATATATTTTATATCTTTTCTGCTTCTTCCTTTTATGATGCTATGTTGGCTTCTAAGTGATGGTTGATATTCTAGAGTTTCTTCAATTCTTTTGGCCTCTTCTAGTTGAGTTCTTAAATTCTTGATGACTTGTTGATATTTTTCGGAACCTTGAACACTTTTCTTTGGCTTCATCAATTCTTTCTCGGATGACTTGTTTTATTCTCTTTATTTCCTTAGATATTTAATTGTACTACTCAATTTTTCTCTGTAATCATCTTTCGCTTCATCATACTCTTCCTCTTATGAATCTGTCTGACATGATTAGCATCTTTCTTCTTGTTCTGTATCTACATATTCTTTGGCATTTTATGAATCTGTGATGGGTGAAGAATATATGTCATGTAACTTATCCCAAAGTTCTTTGGCTGATGAACATTTACCAACCTTTTCTCTTACCGATTTAGGTAATCCTTCCCAGATGAAATCCATTTCTATTTTGTTATTCTTCTTCAATTCCTTCTTGGCTACAATCTTTTCCCTTTTTGAACTATCATATCCTGTAACAAATGATAGCCAAATATAATGTCCCTGTTCCTGTAAAAATACTTCCATCCTTCTTCTCCACATATCATACTTAAAACCATTCTGACCATTAAACATTGATACTCCATTCTCATAATAATCCATGATCTCCTTCCAGTGGTTAAACTGTTTCCTAAAGGAACCTCTCTCTGATACCAATTGTTGGATTACTGAGACGGGGGGTGAATCAATAATAGAGAAATTTAATCCTTTTTAACCATATAATCCAAGTGTTATATCAATGAAGAATTATCAACCAATAACTACAGAGTAAGTAAGAAATGAACAAATGAACAATCATACACATACATAGTACACCCGTGTTTTATGTGGAAACCCAAAGCGGGAGAAAACCACAAAATTATTTTTCTTATATGTCTTGAAGAATTAAATTCACTGGAAGCACCAAATTCCTTTGTTTTCTAGCTGCATCTGGAAGGAGGCTCCAACCCCTTAGTTTCTCAGGCTACAACCTGAGGGAATCTCCAACTCCCTAATTCTATGGATACAACCAAAACGAGGCTACAACCCCATATGTTCTCTGGCTACAACCGGAGGGTGGCTACAACCACCTATCCTTGCCCCGTCCAACTGCCCTGAAGTAGAAGTAGAATGATGGAACGACTGTCACACTATAACTGTGAGATATACTGCTATAAACCTGTACCAATAAACCTGAACCATGCATCAACAATGCATCAACCTGTACCTCAACATGTAATCAACTTGTACCATAAAAAAGTGCATCAACTATGCACTAACCTATACCAAGCAACCTATAACCAACATGTACCATAAACAAGTGAATCCAACAATGTACCAAGTATGTACCAATCATGTGTCAACTACTCATCAACTGATTGTCTCAACCATGTACTCAACATGTACCTTAACCAAAAGACCTCATCAATTTCATCATCCAAATATAATTTGTAACTTTTTAATAGACCTGGTGTATATGATCACATACCTTCAAACCTTACTTAACTTTAACAAAAAAAGACTAGCATTTTCATCAAACTTTTCTTTAGTCTCACATGACGAGTTTTGGATTAGTCAACAACCCTAACTTGAAATAATAATAACTTTGTACCTGTAATGAATAAATATATGAAACTAATACACAATGTTATTCAGTGTGTTTTGTGCAATTTCTCCAGGAGTCACTACTTGGAACCTCTCAAAAAAAGAGTTATAGTAAAAATGACATACCTTGTTGAATTCTGGATTATTCTAGAGAGTGACCTTGTAGAGCGTCCCCAACACGTAATGTTTGTTGAATTGATATGAAACTATTAAAAAACATAATAAATACGAAACTCTAACCAACACATTTTTTCTTACTGAATTTGTATCTTTTATGAAGAATTTATGACGTTTTTACCCGAAACACCTTTTTTAGACTAGTTTCAGGACTAGCCACAAACCCTATTTTCTACGTAGTGTAACTCCAAAAATAAAATGACCCACAAGATTAATTGATTACCACATATGATTGGATATGTTTTGTAAATTGCATAGAAATTTCATGGTTGGAATCATTCTATAAAAAACGTTATTGCGAAAATGGTGAGATGACCTGTAAATAACATACCTTAGAAAGCATCATCAAAAGAATTTATCCTTCCTTGAATTCCGGCCTTCTTTTCATCACCTTCCCTCAGAAATTCAACTTATATATCATTTGGTTACCTATGACACCTATAGATATTCAATATGCTCAAGTGTGTCTGAAATGAGAGAGCCTTGCCTCTTATTTATACTCTCCAAGTAGCTTCCTTACAAACATCTTCTAGGTCACTTTGCCCACTTTCCTTATTTTAGGGTTAACCCACTTCTAATTTCTCCATTAAATTTATTATTTAAATAATTTATTTTGTATTCACTTTGAATTATACTACACTCATCAATTCACTTTATTATTTTCCTTCTAAAATCTCTGAAACCACTTTGACTACTTTCACCTTTTGGGGCTTCTAGATGACATATGAGGGTCCTCCAACTTCGTAAGGCCATAACTCTCAAACCGTGAGGAGTTATGTGATGTTTCAAATACCACTAGAAATGGAATGACTTGTACTATCCATATAGAATAGTATTACCTAAAAATATATCAAAACTCATACCATTATCTATCAAACAAACTTGGGTCCATTACCCAAACCTGGGTTCTCCAACTTCTCATAGCCGTAACTCTCTAACCGTGAGGAGTTATGTGATGTTCCACATACCACCGGAAATGGAATGAAAAGAAATATCCATATAGTATAGTTTCATTAAAAAATTGACTGACCTACATCTCATTATTCCACAAATAAGCATGGGTTTTCTAACCATAATTCTAGGACAACTCAATCCGCAAAGCGTCTTCCCATGAGGGATTTCACCATAAGGGGACCACTTTGGAGTTTATCCATTTGTACTTATTATCAACCATGAAAAGACAATAATTATTCATCTTTACATCAAGCAAACTTGGGTCCATTACACAAACCTTTGTGTTACTAGAATTCACTATTGTACTTTCTCCAAGGGTTGACATAAATCACTAAGGGTTGACATCAATATACAATATTACTCTACAATAGTTGACATTAATGACAACCAACAATCCATACCAACTATCCTTCAACCTAAGAAATCTATTTGACAGAATGTGTACAGACTCAAGGGCTATAAACAAAATTACCATCAAGTATAGATTTCCTTTACCAAGAATGGATGACTTGATGCATTGCTTGAGTGGAGCAAACTTTTTTCCAAAAATTGATTTGAAAAGAAGATATCATTATATTAGAATGAGGCAAGGTGATGAATGGAATACAACATTCAATATGAATGAAGGATTATATGAATGGCTTGTCATGTCATTTTGTTTGACGAATGCACCAAGTAATTTCATGAGGTTGATGAATGAAGTCTTGAAAGATTTCATTGGAAAGTTTGTAATTGTGGTATCTTAATGATATACTGATATTTAGTAAGACCAAGGAATAACATTTGAGACATATAAATCTAGTGATGAGGAGGTTGCAACAAGAGAAGTTGTTGATAAATCTAAAGAAGTCATCTTTCATGAAGAAGGAACTCATTTATTTGGGGTTCATAATCTCTTAGAATGAGTTGAAGATGGATCCTGAGAAGGTAAAAGCAATCAAAGAATGGTCATCACCAAGGAATATCTTTGAAGTGAGAAGCTTCCATGGATTATCCAGTTTTTACAGGAAGTTCATTAGAAAGTTTAGTGGAATTTCTACATAAATGATGGACAAAGTCAAGAAAAGACATAAATCTTTTCATTGGATAGAGGAAGCAAAGAAAAGTTTCAATTTGTTGAAAGACAATATAACTAGACAACCAATTTTGGTTCTGCCGGATTTTGGCAAAACATTTCAAGTGATATGTGACGCAAGTGGATTTTCTATTGGAGCAGTGTTAA
This sequence comes from Picea glauca, assembly GCA_000966675.3. Taxonomy (NCBI): domain Eukaryota; kingdom Viridiplantae; phylum Streptophyta; class Pinopsida; order Pinales; family Pinaceae; genus Picea; species Picea glauca. The sequence goes on from JZKD02S1608364.1 coordinate 111,772, forward strand.
TTCAAGACAATAGACCAGTTTCATACTTCAGTGAGAAGCTGAATGATGCCAAGAAGAAATATTTCACATATGATAAAGAGTTTTATGCAATCATACAGGCACTGAAGAAATGGAGGCATTACTTGGTTCTGAAGGAGTTTATTTTTTATAGCGACAACCATGCTTTACAATTTGTAACCAAACAAGAGAAGTTGAACCAGAAACATGCAAAATGGGTTGAATTTATGAAAAACCTTACTTTTGTTATAAAGCACATTTCTAGAACTGCTAACAAGGTTGATGACACATTGAGAAGGAAATGTTTGATTCTGCAGGAGTTTCGTGTGAAGACCTTAGGTTTTGATAGCCTTAAGGATATGTACAAAGATGATTCATATTTTAGTGATTCTTATGAAGCATGTGAGAATATTTTTTTGAGAGACAGAAGCCAATGGATTGAATACTTAATTCAGGATGGATTATTATTCAAAGGAAATCAGTTGTGTAGCTCGAAGATTTCCATGAGAGAGAATATTCTAAAGGAAAAACATAGTGGAGAATTGGTTGGACATTTAGGCCATGAAAAAATGTTCATGGAACTGAATAGTTTATATTATTGGCCAGGGATGAGGACAGATGTGAAGAAGTTTGTGAACAAATGTAGAATTTTCTAGCATGCAAAGGGAAAAATACAGAATACATGATTGTATCAACCATTGCCAGTACCAGAGAGGTCGTGGGACGCGTTAAGCATGGATTTTTTTTTAGGACTGTCGAGGAAACAGAGAGGTTGTGATTCCATATTCATTTTGGTCGACATATTCTCAAAAATGGAACATTTCATTCCATGTCAGAAAACCAGTGATGCAACACACATTGCAAATCTATTTTTGAAAGAAGTTGTTCGACTTCATGGTTTACCCAAGAGTATTGTTTCAGATTGAGACACCAAATTTGTTGGTCATTTCTGGAGAACACTATGGAAGAAGTTGGGGAAAAATTTAAATTTTAGCTTAGCATATCACCCTCACAAGGATGGAAAAACTGAGGCAGTAAATCGAAGTTTGGGAGACTTGTTGAGGAATTTAGTAGCTGAACATCATAGTCAGTGGGATCAGATTCTTATGCAAGAGGAATTTGCATATAATGACTCACCTAACTGGAGCACAGGACAAAGCCCATTCCAAATAATGTATGGAATGCAGCCAAGGGGAGTATTTGAGTTGAGAGACTTAGAGCATAATGAGTTCAGAAGTGTTGGAGCAGAAGATTTTGTAGCAGATATGTAGGAGCTCCACAGTAAGATAAAAAAATGGTTGTAGAGTTCCAACCAAGAATACAAGCAAAGAGAAGATCAACAAAAAGAGAGATTCAGTTCGAAGTCGGAGATTTGGTCTTAGAGAACCCGAGGAAAGAATGATTCCCAAGGGGAACGTATAATAATATGAAAATGAAAAAGATAAGGCCATGTAAAATCACAAGGAAATTTGAGGAAAATGCTTATGAGATAGGATTTCCAAATGATGTGGGAATATCACCCATATTCAACGTAGCAGATCTGTATCCTTATAGAGAAGATGAACCAGATGGGGCAGAGAGCTAGAAGGAAGTTTAATGGGTCAAACATATGTGTGTAGCTAGAAATCCACAGATGGAAAAGATCATTGATCGGAGACTTAACAAGAAGACCCGGAGAAAGACATATTTTGAATACTTGGTAAAATGGAAGGGAAACCCAGTTGAATATTCTAGTTGGGAAAGTCAAGCGAAGATCCAGAAACATGGACAAACAGTGTGGGAGCTCATGAATATGAGTCCGTGAATTTTTCAGCCAGAGGAGTATGATGCAGGAGCATCGTAAGAAATCACACAAGTGGAGGACAATTGGATATGCACCAGCACACATTTTGAGGATGTTTTGAATTTTAAAGGATGAATAATTAATGTAATATCTGGAAAAGATATTTTTTTTATAGTTTGGATACTGTAACAAAGATCTTGAGCGGTTTCTCTCATTTGTCGGTTGGACATATTTAATGTATTAAATGTAAAGTAGTTGTAGATTTTATTTTGATTTGATAGCTTAGAGATGTACGAGGAAAAACTCTAGAAATATCCCTCGTATGTATTGTATTATTATTATTCTCATTGTAATAACTAGAGTTGTAGAGCAAGAAAATAAGAGAAAAGAGATTGTAAAAATTTGTATGAGCAGATAGTTGTTGGTATAGGACCCATGTACATATGCACTTGGATTAATATAAGAAATCTTGATCCAACTTCATGGTGTTTATGAATACTATTTACATCTATTGAATGGTATGTTTACAGTTTTCTTATATGCTTTGTTATGCAATGTTTTCAATGCTATGTGTATGTATGATTTCATGTTAAATGTATGAAGTCTATGAGAGGGAGAGTATAAGTTTCAATTGTTTCTTGTCCTAAGAATTCCTGCAAGGAGTGCAGTGAAAAGTCCACAAGGAGTGCAATGACAAGTTTTGAGTTTTACCTCAAATAATCTCAGGAGAGATATTGTTTCTCTCATACCAGTAGAAGTGCACGGATAGCACAGAGACATGCAAGGTGTGCATAGGCAGGTTGAGGTCTTACATTTTCACAACCCAGTGATATGGTTAAATATCTTTTGTCACAAGGAGTGCACATAAATGAGAGGTTCAGATAATCATATATTATCATGAAGCCACAAGGAGTGGGGGTAAAATCCCTTAGAATCCTTGAGTTTGCATCAAGAACCAAGATCAGGAGGGATAGAGACTTTGAAGAGTTAGAAGAAAGACGAGGGTTGAATTCAACTCGCATAAATTAAGCTCAGAAGGAGACATCGAGTTATTTGGCTAGGAGCATTGAGAACTTGGACATATGGTTGAAATTCTCAGAGGGAGAACTACCGATTCACCATGGACCGTTGGATCTAGTAGACCAATGAAGAAGTTAAGGCTGAGTGTATGTCAACACTCATAAGATCAGGAGGAATAATCGCTATTAGATTTGGATCAATGAGAGTCATTGATCTTGTGTCTTAAAATTTTGGCATTTCGGGAGTCAGAGTGTCGAGAAGGTCATGAATTGGAGGTCTCGAATTACGAAATCCTGATACACAAAATTATGATACAATTTGGACCGTCATATCATGGGAATCTTAGGACCATCGATCCGAGGAGAAGAAGTCATGAGTTCGGACTTCGAGAAAGGGAGAAGAGGTTGCATTGTGAACTCATGAGTCATGAAATCCCGACGCGCTCGAAGGTGGACCCCAGGACGTGACTGAGGTCATATGGTTGATGCATAAGGGAGGAGTTGGGGACCCGTTAGCCCATTTTGGGGTTTCGGGGATTGGATTCAAAGGAACTCACAATAGGAATTGTGAAGTCGCAAAACACAAAAAATCTTTTCAAGTGAAGACTGTGGTAACACTGGTTGGTCACGTGGAGTGGAGGTTCGTTCCTTGTGCTTGTTTGAGTAGGCGTAAATGCTAGAAGGACTTGTGGTTATATGTGTGAAGGTTCATGTGGGAACTAAAGAGACCTTTCAGCTCAAGGCAATAGAACGATCCAATACCAGGATCTCACGCAGAGCCTACTCAGGTAGGGGTGCTACGTCAATAAGGATGATATTTGTACCTTTTTCTTGACTCAAAATACCCCCTAGCTTAGCTTCTTGCATGTCCTCATGCAAGATGAGATCGTACATGTAAAGTAGTGATGTTGTAAAGATGAGAGTTTGGTTCACTAGGTTTCCTGAACCCATTCTTACTTCTAAGTTCTTCAAAATCATTTTCTTCTCTCTTCCTATTAATTTGGTAATCCCTTTGGTAACCTTCTGGAGGAAACCAAATAATAAGAGGATTATATCTGCACCCAATCCAGGCATGTCCTTCATTCTGGATCATTCTGTTATACCATTCCACCTTGAAGGTGGTTGCATGAAATTTTTTGAAGACAAAGGGTTCCCTACTCTTGACTTCATTTGGGGAGGCATCCCATCTTAGTTTGAAAGTAGCAAGAGATTCTTCTTTGAGCCCTATAAAATATGGTAGACCTGAATGTATAACCTCTTGGTGGCTAGGATCTAAAGAGTCTACAACCCCTTCCCTCTTCATGAATGTTCTGTGTTGCATGACGGTTGTGAAGGATATAGGAGGTTCCCCTCTGATCCATAGATCTAGCCCAATCTCCCTTTTCATGAAGGTCTTGTGTGCTTTAGCCCACCTTGTTTTGTTTTTGGTAAAATACAAGAATGCTTGGAACTGTATGTCCCCAATAAAGTGACTAAGGTTCTCTTTTCTATTTTCTTCCAAGATAAAGTTGTGGAGGTATAGCTCACACAAAAAGTATTGCACTTTTTATTCTTGTTCTCTAAAGCATGAAACAAACTCAGAAATAGTGGTGAACTTAATTGGTTTACCTACTCTAATAGATTTTACCCTAAAAAACAAATAATGCTCCAATAAAAACAAGGTGTAATTAGTAGAAGGAGCCCTGCAATCTACTGCATTGGTATAGACAAAGAAAATTTCTTTGATTTGATCCAAAGATTTTTATAACTGGCCCTGTACTTTCTTCACTTTCCCTTGAGCTCTTCTTAACTTAGCAAAAGTCTCCTTTTTTGTTACTAACATGGATTTAAGTTGTTTGACAACTTCTTGATGCTCTTCCATGGTTTCCATCTCACTCCTGCACTGAGTCAGGGTCTATTGGGTTTGCACCAGCTCTGCCTCCAACTTGTCAATAATGGCAGTCTGTTCAGAAGACTGAAATGCTTCCTCAATATGAACAACTATCTCTTTTGTGGCTGGGGCATCTGTCTAGGTCTCTACATCAATTTTCTTTAAAGGAGTAGGAAAATTTGTAGGAAGCACTTCCTCATATTGGGCAGTTGTTTCTTTTTCCGCTAGAATCTCTCTTTGAGTTTCAATTTCCTATGTTTCCAAAGGAATCACTTCTTCATTTTGAATAGTTGCTCCCTCTAATGCTGGAATCTCTTTTTGAGCTTCCATCTCTATTGTTTCTTCTGGGGCATGCAACTTTATCTATGTTCCAACAGAACTTGTATGGACTGTCCTCCTAAGAAGTGGGTTCCTTCCCCATGTTCTAGGCCTTTTGGATTTCTTTATTTCATAGGCCTTATTAGCTTTCTCCAATTGTTTCCTTAATTCTTTAATTATTTCCTTGAGTCTACCAAATTTTTTCTTTAGTACTTTATTTTTTTTAACCCTTCTCCTCAACAACTTGTTTACCTGTTTCAAATTTCTAATTTTATTGTGGCCTTTGCCTGTTATTTTCTGTTTATGGGGGATGTCATGGTTTTCCTCACCTTGATGAGCCAATGATTGTTACTCTATTTCTTTTGTGTTCTCTGTCTGTTCTACAGAGTTGTTTACCTCAGTGTGAGGTTCTGGTTGTTTTGTATCTTCGAGGAGTGGCATCTCCATGTTAGGGAGGTCCAAGGTAGTGTTTGAAGAGGAAATTGGTGCTTGGTATTCTTCATACCTACTTCTGTCTTTGGTGACTGATGTCCCTAAGTTCCCTAATACTTGAGCCATATCTACCTCATAACTTTTGAAGAACTATTCTATAAGGCTTTCAAGTGATGGTTGTGTATTTCCCTGAGTGTTTTCCTGTAAATTTTGTTATGTCTATTCAATTTCCTTAGTATTTTCCTGTGAGGGTTGTTATGTCTATATAGATTCCTAGGTTTCTTCAAATTGTTCTATCCTTTTACTTCTTCTTCTCTTTTCAGTGGGGGTTTTAAGAACAACACTTGTTCTTTTTCTTTTCTTCTTTGATGTTTCTTCCTATGTGGTCTGCATTTCTGCCAGTTGGATGGGGTCTGCCTCAATTTTAGGTTGGCGTAATGGGAATTCCATTTGGGCATTGTCTCCTCCATCCCAGGTTGTCTCAATTTCAGGCTGGGGTAATGGAATTTCCTTTCGAGCGTTATCTCCCCCTTCCTGTGCTGCCTCAATTCCTTGTGGGGGGTTTTCATGGTGTAATTCAGGTTATTCCATTTGTAGAGGCCTATCGGCCTCGATTAGATCAACCCAAGTTATTTGAGTTTGTCTTGGGGCCCTGTTTACTATCATCTTTACTAGTCCATGGTGATTAATTATAATGACAAGATCTTTAGCCTTCTGAGTTCTTGCAGCAACTTCATGTAACATGGAATTTAGAAAAAATGGTAAATTGATTACTAACCTTTGTTTGAGTGTTGCTAACAATTTGAGGTGGCACAGCCACACCACATTGTACCTCCCATCACAAGTGATATACCTTTGTATTACTCCTACCAGTTCTCTCCATGGCTCCCTGAGAGCAGTGGGGTTGAGTCCCTTTCCATTTTTATCGAGTTCTTCTCCAGGTTTTATGAAACATTCAATGGCCTCCTTGAGTGTTGTATACTTCTCGATCCACTATATGCCTCTGTTGGGGAGGCTTGTAACTATTTCTATAATTTCCTCAGTGACCAGAATTTGTATGTCTCAGACCATGGAGACTCCTCCCTTCAAGTTATGGAAAAATGAGAGAACGATATTCGTTTCATATCCTTGCAACCTGTTGAAGTACTCTATCCACCCTAGATGGTGTAAAATTTCTCTTTCCTGCTCAGTTACCTGTAGTAATGTGGGATATCAGCGTACAATTTGGCCACCCATGTTTTCTGTGAGCATATGAGGACAGCTATCGTTCCTTGCTGCAACTTAGTTCGACCATCTTTGCAAGAAATATTACCAAAAATAGAAAATATCATAGAAAAATAAGTGTATAAAAATGTGAGCTTTCTGATCCAGGTGGATATCAGTGGTCACCCACCTTTTACAAATGGCTCAAAATAGTTTTTTGGCAATTTTGGCAATTTACTATTTTTAGCAGGTTTTAACTTTCGGGGCCATTTTGAGGGCCCAAATGAAGGTTTTTCAAGATAGAGGTTCTCAATGATATCTAAGGAAATAATTGAGCCCCAAAAATGAATCTCCTCAAGGATACCTTTCCAACAAGATATCATATGCCTAAAATGAAGATCATATGCAAAAGTTATGACCCCGAAAAGTTGATGTACTCACTTACCCAAACAGGGCCCACATGACTTTTGGCGCTTCATCTCCTAGGGTTAGGTTTTTGGATGTCTAGGGTTTTTGGCACTCCTGCTTATTGTAAAAAGGCCTTCAGAGCCTCATTGTAATCATATTATTGTGAATGCAAGTAGCCATCACATCTCTTCTCAGAGATAAGTTGCCACCATTCTAGCAAGTCTTTCACTCTATATTTTTACAGTCTCTGTACATTTATTTCATTGATATAAATCGTGTATTACTGTATATCTGTGTTTATGGTTGCATCTCTGATACATTTCTATTGTATTATTTAATATCTATGATATCTCTGTGCATTTCTTTATTATATCGTTGATCTCATTTCGTGCCAAAAATAATCCGGATCAGTGGTATCAGAGCAGGCTGCTCTTGATCATTTTTTCAGTGCATGTCCCTGACGAGGTCCGAGTATAGAAAGTTGGGTCTCGAGCTTGTCTCTCTTGATGAAAATCGCTCTCGCACACCCAAGAAACCCTCAATGGTGGAAGAAAATAAAAATGACGGAGCAGATGATCCTATCAATCTGTTGCTTGAGCAAGCTATCACGCGACAGAGGGACGAAATGATGGACAATTTTGCCCACATCCTTCAATGCCTGCTGATAGTATCATGTGCATATTCATCAAGTGGCCACTTTGGAGGCACCTCACCTTTCAAGGTACAACTTAACTTTGATATTCCTATATTTGAAGGACAGATAGATGTAAAATCCCTAGAAAAATGGTTAACTCTGCTAGAAGGTTATTTCTCCGTTCATAATTTTTCCGACAAGGAAAAGATCACCTTCACACTCCTTAAAGCTCTCCCTCATGTCAAGCATTGGTGGGAAACTTGCTGGGAGAAAAGTTCCATAGAGGATTCTGGAATATATGGGGCCGATCCCACTTGGGATTTTTTTGTGGATGCGGTAAAAGAACAATATTACCATGTTGGCAACTATGAGGACTAGTACATGGGATGGAACACACTACGACAAGAGAGGGGCTAAGAAGCTCCGAATTTCACCAATACCTTCCATACCTTGCGCACCAATTTGGGTATCAAATACTCCGAGCGACATTTGGTTCTGAAATACCATGGAGCTCTACACAGATACATCCAGACTGAAATGGATTTTCTGGACATCTCATCACTCAATGTTTCTTATCGATATGCTATTAAAATTGAGCAGAAATTTAAGCACCAAAACAAATGGGAATTCAGGTTTGCAAATCCACAACAACTAAAGTATGACAAAGCCATCCCTAACAAACAGTCTCCTGAAAACCAGTCCAAGACACAGGAAAAGAAGGGTCACAAGAAGACAAAGAAGGACACCGAAAAATGGTGTGATTTCCAAAAAATTCCCTGGCACAACACTGATGAATGTCACTCAAAACAGTCATTGGTGGCCAAGATCAAAGACAAGGAGCCAAACCCTGATTCAGAATCTGATTCTGAAAATACTGGTAAAGTACAGATCATTGACGCAGACCCCACTGCTATTGTCGCAACCGCAACAATTCAACCAGAAGAACCAACAAATCCTGAAGAGGGGGAGTGCCTTTTTCATTCATAGATGTGGGTGAAGGGGACCCTATTTCATTTTATTGTTGATAACAGAAGCCAAAAAAACCTCATCTCAGTAGAGGTTGTCAAACAGTTGGGATTGTCGACAACACCACACCCGCAACCATACAACATTGGGTGGCTTTGACAAGGACAAGATCTCCATGTCAACCAACAGTGTCGATTGTCATACGGCATCCAACCCTTCAAGGATGAGGTATTATGTGATGTTGCCCCACTGGATGTCTGTGATGTTCTCCTGGGCCAACCATATATGTGGAGACGCCATGTTGTTTATGAGTCTCGACCCCGTAGTGTCATTGTTACTTTGGGGGGTCATCTCTACAGAATAACAGAGGTAGTTCTGACTACTGTTCCACCTAAAAAGTGTCACAAGGTAGTATTTCATACTGCAAAATTCATCTTCTTTAAAATCTATTCAAAAGAAAAACAAAAGGACACTGCAACCACTAGAGCCTTGCCCCAAGCACCTTCTATCCAACAGAAGCAAGTTGAAAAGGCTGCAGAAAAGTGCAAAGATTCCTTCTACACATCATCCTCTCATGTATATTGACTTTTTGAACAGCCTCAACCTCAATAGGTTCGTGACAGATTTCCACAAATTGAGCAGCGCGACGTCTCCAGCAAGACAAGCAGCTCACCAAGATGCAGATTCAACAAACGCTTTTCCCTCTCCCCCGAGAACTCAACGTAATGGATACCATTTCTTTCTAATTGGGGAGGATTGATCTAGGTGAATATTGATGGCCACCCACCTTTTCCAAATGGCTCAAAATAGTTTTCTGGCAATTTTGGCAATTTACTATTTTTAGCAGGTTTTAACTTCCGGGGCCATTTTGAGGGCCCAAATGAAGTTTTTTCAAGATAGAGGTTCACAATGATATCCAAATGTATTATTGAGCCCCCAAAATGAATCTCATCTATGACACCTGTTGGTCACTATAATTGCTTAATTAAATTCAAACAACCAAGTGAAACATAAATTATCAACCCAGGGAAGTCTTTTGTTTCAAAGATAGCTGCGCACTATATATGCTCAA
>JZKD02S1608364.1:125032-149509 GCA_000966675.3 Picea glauca
TTGGTGGCCATGCCCTTTGTTTTTGATGTCATCAGTCTATAATCTGAGTATGGGAATGCCTACCTCAGAATTGGTATATTTGATATTCTGCTGATGCTTGGTTGTTTGCAGGTCTTTGATTAGATGTGCTCTTGGTTCTTGACATACACATGCAGCTTACAAAGTCTATCGACTGTCACTGGTTCCGCTCTCAGACTTTGGGGGGCATTCTGTTATCCACATTTTTGGTCATCGGGATGATGTCATGACAGTGTCATGATAATAGAAAATCAAACTCTTTATTAAGAACATTTTTCATGAGAAAGGTTACACTTGTCAGTTTCCAGAAAGCATAGTTTATAAGATAGTTCACAAGCTTCATATATACTCTCCTGCGAGAATACTTAATTCTCGCAGGCTGCCTTCATCTTGACTGCGAACTTCTCGCACTGTACTTGAAGTCAGGGTGCGAACATGTTTCTAAAGAAGGAAAATGGATGAGTTCTTGATCCTTCTAGAAAGAATCTTCTAGAAGGATGAGTTAGCTTTTGAATGGTTGGAAAAATACTAACTTTCCAGATATCTTGGGATCATTCCCTATCCAAGTAACTAAGTTATCTTCCACTATATATTAAGGTTATTGCTCATGGAAAGGGTTAACAAGAACAACAATAAGAAATACTAGAAGCAAGCTAGTAAGAGATTGATTAGAGAACTAGGGCAAGACTGTATGGAGGACTGAAGCTACAGCAGCAAAGGACAACAGCAAAGTCATCTTATGTGGTTGATTCTCTTCATACATGAGCAAGTGTGTGTGTCAGAACTAAAATCCATCGAAAGGAGATCTATGACATCAAGGCTCAGGTTGTATATTTCTCTTTCAGTTAAATCAATACATGAATATGTCCCTTTCCCATAATGATGATGTCATCTTATTACATGATTCCTTGATCACATGTATAGACTAGATATTGAATACATTAATTCACTTGTACTTCGATTGGTTTGTATTGTCGTGATTGGGCAGCTCAAGAGAATTGAAGCAGAGCAAGGAACAACAGAGATTTAAGGAGAAGCGTTCATAAGGTATGTTCACTATCCATTTCTCTTAGTTCGTTCAATAATCTAGATCTAGGGAAAGAGTAGTATTCTGTCTCGTTTTGTTCTAGATCCAGGTGGATCTAGGGAGATTGGTCTGTGTCCGCACTCACGAATTTATCCATTAACAATTTTTCCAGTAGAAAAAGACAAGTGGGTCAGCCTGATAGTCATCCAAAGCAAGAAAGACACAGAGGATATTAGAGTCTTTGTAGATTGCAAGAGTCTCAATGCCGCTTGTGTGCATGACCCTTTCCCAACACCTTTTACAGATGAAGTACTCGAAAAGGTTGTAGGGAAGGAAGCATACTCATTTACAAATGGATTTTTAGGATACCATCAAGTCAGGATCATCGAAGAGGACAAAAGAAAGACCACTTTAATTACCAAATGGGGATCTTTTGCATACAATGTGATGCCATTTGGTTTAAAGAATGCCCCTGTAGTTTTCTCCAGGATTGTGATAGAAAACTTTAGAGTGTTCATTCAAAAATTTATAGACATCTATATGGATAATTTGACAATGAATAGCCTACTCAAGGAACATGTACCACTGCTAAGGCTAATGTTTGACAGATGCAGAGAATTGTAAATCTCATTAAATCTCAAAAAATGTATCTTCTTTGTACCACATGGAAATCTGTTGGGCCGCATAGTCTTCTGAGAAGGAGTATTGGTAGACCCAACTAAACTTGTGATCATTGTGAATATGATTCCACCTACGAGTGATAAATATTTGCGCTCCACACTAGGACATGCAGGCTACTATCATAGGTTCATTTGAAGATACACCAACATTACTGCACCTCTGGAAAACCTCGTCAAAAAGGCTGAAATGTTCCAATGGAATCCCGAATATGATAAATCATTTGAGATACTTAAGGAGAAGTTCATTGTTGGGCTCTAAAGATGTCCTAAAAACAACCTCTATGCATCATCCAAAGGTAGGCGTTGGCACAAGTGTTTTACTTGTCGCCTACGTAGGTTCTTACCTTCCGTTTTCAATACCTGGCCTCTAGAGATGCAACACCTGTAAAGGAACAACAATCATAAAGGGAATGACAGTTGTTCTATTCAAAGGAACAGAATGACCTACAAAAGGAACAACAATCAGAACAAAAGGAACAACATTCGTTACATTGGGTCGAACTAATGTTGAATTAATTACATTGTAGTATTTACCCAACTATCTAATTTGTCAACCTGAGGTTCATAAACTAACGAAGCACACACAAAGTACATGAAAGATTGAAGAGGGACTAATCTAATCTAATGTTTAAGCTACAACTGAAATTGAATCATTAATCTAACACACAACTGAAATTGAATCATTAATCTAACACACAACTTGGAATTGAATTAATCTAGTTGCGTAAATGAAATTAATCTAGGAATGAGAAATTGTGTGAAGGAATTAATCTAGAAATGGAGAACTACATGAAGGAAAAGCAAGTACAACATGTGAAGAGTTAAATAACACAACAACATATGTGAGCTCATGCCAATGAAGCAATCTTCTATTATAATAACCAAATCAATCTTCATAACAAAATAATAAAATCATGAAAACCAAAACCATGAATCAAAGCTAAGAATCCCTTTCTCTTTCGAATCCTAATGACTACCATTAATGACTACTCTAATTATCTACTTACAACTGATTGAATTCTAATTTCTCCTCATTGAATTCTCATGAAGAGAGAGCACTCTCTTTTAGACATGAGAGCCTTGAAGATAATATAACCATCTCATTATTACAGATCCACTTTTCTTTCGACCTATTTCCCATTATTACAAAATATAATCCCTTTAAATCCTCACACATATCTCTCATATATCTTAGATAAGATATTCCAACCAAATATCCATGTTCTTCTCCTTGGAATGGGCTTGAATTATCTCCTCAAATATTGAAATGGTGGAGGAAGTATTCGAGAAGTCCTTTGAATTAATCCTTCACATATTCCTACACATTACAAAGCTCACACATATTTAAGATATATATGAAAACATGTCAATTTTCTAACATTTAATCACAAATTCCCTTTTAATACTAAAATGAATAAAGTCGAGAACAATAAGGTGAAACCCAGGTATATTTATGGAAATGATATCATGAAAGGTTAATGGGGCAATGAAATGTGAAGAATGATGAAGGGAAAGGTGGATGAGAATAGGACATTTCTGAGCCCCAACACTCATTACAACACCGATTCTGATATTCCCAAACTGGGATAAGGAATTTCACATCCATGTAGATGCTTCAAGAATTGCCTTAGGAGCTATCTTAATGCAACTTGGAGATGGAGCTATGGATCACCCCATCTACTTTGCGAGTAGAAAATTGTTTCTAGTAGAGAGCAACTATACAATGACAGAAAGGGAAGGCTTAGCAATGATTTATTCTTTACAGAAATTTAGACATTATCTGTTAGGTTCCCATTTCAAATTCTTTACTGACCATTCTGCATTAAAATACCTAGTTAACAAACCTGTGATGGAAGGGATAATTTGTATATGGTTGTTGCTATTTTAGGAATTTTCCTTTTAAGTTATCATCAAGCTGGGATGATGCAACATCGGACCTGATCATCTATCCAGACTAGAGTCAAAAGAAAGTGGCGGAGTAGTGGACAACCAGCTCCCAGATGCATATTTGTTCAGGATTGAGGCCATACCAAAATATCTAGAAGACATAACAGTATTTCTCAGTACAGGATCTTGTCCTAAAATGTATTCTGCAACCTAGAAACGCCATATGGTTTTTAGAGAATAAAATTGCCAATTGATCATTGTATAGTTGTATAAACTAGGACTAGACAACATTCTCAGTGATGCGTCATAGATCATGAAAGGAAGGATATACTCTGGGAATGCCATGGTGGAGTTCAAGGAGGCCATGTAGGAGGAAATACCACAAAACATAAATCTCTATAGGCATGTCTTTGGTGGGCAACACTTTTCAAGGATGCAAAAGCACATGCTAGATTGTGTGATGTTTGTTAATGGGTAGGCAAGCCATCACGTCGATATGAACTACCACTACAACCAGTTAGATATCTATAGGCATTTGAGAAATGGGAAGTTGAATTCATCAGACCAATCAACCCCATAGTGAAACATTCAAAGGATATATACATCACTACCGCAACTAACTACCTTACTCAGTGGGCAAAAGAAGCAGTGGTACAGGACTGTTCAACAAATACAGCTGCCCAGTTCATCTTTGAAATTATCATTACCTACTTCAGATGTCCCTGGAGCCTAATCAATGATCGAGGAGCTCATTTCATTAGCAACACCATATCAACACTTACAGAAGAATTTATGATTCAACATCACAAGATAAATCCATACCACCCATAGGCCAACAGAATAGTCAAAGCCTTCAACAAAATCTTGGAAAGGGGACTAACAAAGGTTTGATGTGTAAACCGAGAGGACTGGGATGATAGAGTTCCAGTGGTACTATGGGCCTATAGGACAACCACAAAGAAACTCCACAGATACACATTGTTCCAGCTAGTTTACAAAAGAGAGGTAGTGGTGCCTGTTGAGCTCATCACAACAAGTCTGTATATTTTCCAAGACACACGTATGACAGATGAAGAATCAGTGGCACATAGACTTGTGGAACTCCAAGAACTTGAAGAAACCATATTTCTAGCAGACTTCCATTAGTCGGTTGAAAAGGCAAGAAAAAAATCTTTGCATGACTGACACATTTATACCAAGGTATTTACGCAAGGGGACAAGGTATTACTCTATGACAGCCGATACCAGAAGCATCCTGACAAGCTACACATGCACTGGTTGGGACCTTACACAGTTGAGGAGATCCGACCTTTAGGAGCAGTCAGACTCACGTAACTCAATGGTGTGCTATGACCAGGATGGGTGAATGGCACTCACCTGAAGCCCTACCTATCTCAAAACTGAAAAAGAAGAAAATTCACTCCAATTCGATGGAGCTTGTACAATAGTTAGATTTGAGTTTTGTTTTCTTTTTGAAATGTTGTAAAATCAGTTAATAATGTCTATGTGTGCAGTGTCATGCCATAACACATAGTTCATTTGTTTTGTTTAAGCGTTGGTTGCTACAAAATGGATGACTTAGTAGTACAAGACCTGAAGCATGGATAAGTCCATTAATGACAGAAATTAAAGGTGGTGGAGACAACCTTTGTTGTCGGAGGCACCACGAATCTCAATCCAATTTGAATTATAGGCCATGCAAACCCAGTCCAGTCACAACCTTTATTTCCATTTTTGTACCACGACTGACATTGTTAATCCATAAATCTGCATTAATCCAAGACACCATCGAATTTCATGCCGAGACACCCACCCGTCAAACAAAAATATCTCAATTCGACCACGTCCCTATTCCTCTCAAATAAGAAAATGCCAAGATCGCCCAATAGGATTTACCTTGATTAAACCGTCCTGTCAGACAACTCACACCCAGGTACGTCTATATGGTCATGATGATGAGTAGTTACTCCTAAAGCTTCCCAATTAATCTAGGTATAAGGCTCTCAGAACTATGCCGAGAATGTATTGTTTCCAAAAAAAACCACAGCCATTTTTGAATCTAGTAGCATGAACCAATTTGGAACACTGTAAAAGCCGAAGACATAGCCCTAGTTCTTATCTACCACATAATCATGAATTCCAAGAGCCACAACAAGATGAAGCACCATGACAAAAGAATCAGTACTAGATGATCCCTATGACCCCCGAGTCGAGATCGTGGGCGACCTCAAAGGGAAGGTAGAACATGTTAAGCTACTCGACCTTGACCTCACAGACTTAGCCTTGTTCCCACAGATGCACACAAACATATTTTGGGAGATATATCTGAATGGAACCATAGGCATGCAATGTGTACCAAGAAAAGAGTTCATTAACTTATTTAACTCCACCATCATGAGCCTGAGAGACTTACTAGTATTTGGTACCATAGGAAAGATTGGGCGCTGCATGAAATTCCTGATAAGCAGAGTGCATGACAGAAGTATATGGTTGGATAAGTGGTATACAATCCATGTAGAAGATATCCAATAGCTCATGGGACTATCCTCCCAAGGAGAGGATGTGTCGAAGGGATTTCAGGGTCCCAGCAAGCATGGGAAAAGGAAAGGCGAGTCCAGCCTATACAAGAAGTTTAACACAAAGAGAGGAGGATGCACAACAGTCATTGAACCAATACTACCTGAAACAGTCTAGGTTGGCTGCTACATCATATCCAACAAGGTTTCAAATTTTTACTATAAAGGATAATGCACCCTAGATGCGTTATCAGTCGTCGACTTTTGTGCACAAGGAGCAGTGTACAATTGGTGTAGTTTCATGTTGGAGGAACTACTAGTAGCTTGTGAGGAAGCATAGGAGAAGGGAGGAACCTTCACCTATGGATACCTACTTGTGGCATTCGCAATGCTCAAATGGAAGCCACCTATGGGTAGACAGCTGAAAATACAAGATAAATGTCGCATGGTGAAGATTTTGAGCCATGGAAGTCTAGACCAGACTCGGAGAACACAACACTCAACAATGCAACCTTTGCCAAATGGTCTAATTCTATGATAGATGTAATGCATAGGTTTTGCATCCCGCAGGAGATCCTCAATTGCAACATGAGGAATATCACCTTCAGCATGAATTGACACAACACATTTGCATGGTCGAGACATGCCAGCCGGGAACATTTCCACACAAGGATGCTACCATTCTATTTGGATGAGGAAGCTTTCAATAAGGAATTCATGTCATGGAAAGAAGTTAAATGCGGCCTGCATAAATCATGGATGCATTACATTCTTTCTGTGGAGATGCTCAAGAAAAAAGACAAGGAAATAGGAGAGGGATCGAGTTCAAGCCCTGAGCATAAGAAGTTAGATTCTCTGACACAAAAAGACTCAGAGGAAGAAGAAGAGATACCACAGCTAGAGTGGAGGAAAAGACCGCCCCCCTAATAGCTACCAGATGATGATGTGTTTTCATGTGTGCAGGTTAACCAGATCCTAGGCACTGTTCTTGGTACCAAACCAGTGGTGAAGAGGCCCAGAACTAGGGTCTCTTTGAACAAACCCCTGAACCGACAACCCCTTGCATTTACTTCTCCCTGGACCCACGCCATGACCAAAACCACCACTATCATTGACATTCAAGATGACCCGAACCCTGAAACACTTCTGACCACATTTATCATTAAACACCCTCCACCACCACTCCAATTACCAAACCTCATCATGACCAGTGCACATCAGACAATAACCTTAGAACCGATCCAGCTCGACCACCCAGAGACATAGGAATGACGAACCCCACAAATAACTAGAGAACCACCCAAGCCAAGACCATAAATTCCCGATCCTTACTCCAAAGCATTAGAGCAGAGTACGATGTTGGATGTTCTGAATCCAAACACCCAGGAACAACAACTTGAGTCTTCCGCACAGGAAGAATACACCCATAGTAGAGACGAGTAGGAACCTAACAATGACCAGCAAATCACCTAACCAACCAAAGGTAAGGGTGCCCATTAGATCATGACGCATGATGCAAAAGCACTGGAAGATACAAATATACCAGATGCACACAATGAACCAGAATCAACAATGGAGCAGGATACGATAGCCATATGAGCTCAAATGGAACAAGCTCTCCAGAACCCCCAACAATGTGTAGAATTGATGCAACTTTGCATAGACATAATAGAGGTTCTGGCTCTTTTACCAACAAAGCTAAGGTTGATAATCACACAAGTCCTACCAATGAAGGAAGAGGTAGAAACTGGCTCCGACCATTCAACAGTCAGTGGACTCCCACTACAGTGGGGAGTACCCATCGACGCAGCTGTTTCATCCGCTGACCTAGTGCTTAAGGTGAATCCCCCTATGGACAAGCGGATTCCCTCTTGGTCTCTAAACTCCTAAGGCCAAGATAGAAGATGCTTAACATGGAAACATACTTCCTTTTAGATGTAATCAAGCTAATGAAAGAAAGAGAAGGAGAAATATATGTACCTTATGAACGACGTTTGTCCTTGCAAAATCTAGGCTGAGCTTTGATCTTGAGGTCTTTGATAGGTCCTGCAAAACAAAAAAAGATACAATGGACTTCCTACTCTATTAATATTAGCTCAATCATAGATCCATCTACTACAGACAAACTTATATGGAACAAGTACAAGTTTGAAAGAAACAGTCCAAGCATTGATTATATTAATGAGAACTAGTAAAAGTACTTACAATCCTTTGAATGAAGGTGCAATAGCCTCTTCCGGTTCTCCTTGTCCAACCCCTTTGCTCAATCAATATCCACAAATTTCTTTGATGGCATCTCACTCATGAGATCATAAGTTTGATGTAATTCTCAATTGTCATTCTCTGTGAATACTACTTATAGGATCATAAGTTTGGTATCAATCTCAATTATCCATTGTGCCTTTCACCATGAGAAGGCCTCCTTATATAAACTTGGAGAGGTCCAACCACTTGAGAGATATCTGGGATGATTTGGGGATTCCTCTCCTAATATCATGCCTTGACCATCTATTTGAATCCAACTACCTTCAAAATTTGAGGGATTCTTCCCTAATTTGCTTCAACAAACCTAAAATTTTCTAAAAATAGGGTAGCGCTCCCCCATAAGGGTGCATAGGGTGGTCAAGCACTCCCTAAAGAGGCTCATGGAGCACCAGAACTCCCTAACAGTGGGAAGGGGAGTGCTCCTCTCCAAAATTCATTTTTTGAGTGGTTTTTCCAATGGCAAAGGGCTTGTACTTCTTTCCAAGTGATTTTTCTTCTTCCAAACTATCCTTTGAGGTGTCCTAAGTGTCTTCATGATGTCATTATGGGCATGACATAGGCAAGATAGAAGCATATGTTTCTTGACACTTGCAACACTTATAGTCAAGATGCGACACTTGTGGACAAGATGCGACACTTACAACACTTGTAATGATGACACTTGCGACACTATCGAAGTGAGTAATTTTGAGCTCTAACAGATTGCCCCCCAATGTATGAAGTTAGAAGATGATTATGACTAAAGTACTTTGTATACTTTTTCAAGCAAGGGTATGGACACAGAGAAACTGGAAAAAACTGCACAAAACCATCAAACAAGTATAATGACTTGTTTCAAAACACAAGGCAGGCATACCTATGCTTGAGTGATAAAGACTTTTTAGGTATGACCGCCATAAAATACACTACGTATCCGTAATTATATTGGAAAAATAGTATAGCCACCGAATATACAATGTGGATCTATACTCCCATGACCTAAACTGATTGTAGCCATGTAGAATACACAGTGGATCTACAAAATGACAAGACATAGCCACGACCAATACAAAGTGGATCTATGTAACAATATATGCGTCATAGTTCAAAAGAACTCCTTCGCAACCTGGGAAAAGTACATATAAGAGTTATGACTCAACCCAAGGCCTTCTTAACGATCCCGATGTAGTACGAATTTAAGCATGTGAATAGATGTCCTAATGTCGAACATGGCAGAAACCACTTGATTACCGGTCAATGATGTAAACCATTAACAAGCACGACGGAAATCAACATTGATGTCAATGATTCCCAAGGTACTCTAGTACATTCCAACGAATATGAATGGATGAGCTGAAGTCGAATGTCCATGGAATCATCTGATCAGAGGTCAATGATATAAACCCACTATCGGACAGGAGGAGGCCTTCCATTGAGGCATGCAGGTCCCAAGGTACTAACTTCTTTCTAAGTCTAGCTCCTAGATAATGTGTTGAAGTCAATAGTAACAGACTCATCGAAGGTGGGTCTTGATGTATCCACCATCAATGACATGAAACTAACACAAAGATGTAATTGGTATATCGAATGAACATGGACTGACACGAGTATTGAAACATGATATTTGTGATGGCTGACTCTCGAGGAAGATACTTCCCTTGAACACTGAGGCACATCAATAGAAACTTGACATGGACCAAAACTTGATGATGTAGTGGATGTTGTGACTTTCGTCGGGTGACCCAAAGGAGTAAAAGAAACTCAGAGGATTGGCTCAGTGCAGAGGTTCAACGGATTAAAATGCGTGCAAAGACAAAGTGTCATGTTCAAGGGCGACCATAAGAGTGACTGGTAGTGTTCTCAAAAAATTACTTGGCTTGCTTCTTTCAATTTCCCCCCCATCCTTATAGACGAGTACCTCTTTTTAATTTAACGATCTTGAGGAGGGTAACACATGCTCAATATGACTCACCTTCGGTAAGTCACTCTTCCTTTGTTTAATGAACTAATAGAAGTAAGGGTTCGATCTCATATGGGCCCTTCAATGTATGATTGTTTAACGAGTCCAGAGAAGGTAAACTTGATGGTTTTTCATATTTAGAGAGTCTGAAAACAACTTAAAGATGACTCCAATGTTGTCCTTTTTCGTAATGTTAGTCTCGCGAGGCCGAAAAAGAGATAAATTATCACTCGAAAGACACCCTTTCAAACCTTTTAATGACTGGGAAAGGAAGCAAGATCACTCGACAATATTCTCATGTTTAGAGAGTCTGAAAAGAGATCACAGATGACTCCAGGGGGTTCCTTTTTTGTTTATTCATGAAGGTCTAAAAAAGAAATAAAAGTTTACCTTGTTGCATTCTCATGTATTTACAAGCACGAGAAAGAACGAAGACTAAGCTCAGTATGCCCCCAGCTTGAAAGCTAGGGGATTAACTCTAGAATGATCATCAAAGGCTAGAGACATGCCCCCGAGCTTCAATTCATTCACCAACTTTGAGGTTGTCACCAATTTATGTACTAGATGGAGAAAAAGGATACAGGTGGATGAAAAGAAGGTTCAAATATGAGACCTAATGAAATACTCGACTCAACATCTACGGGATCTGGTGAAAGACTCGACCTGACAAGAGAAGTGACTGTTTCATTTTTTAACAAGCTTGACACAGGAAAAGATCTATGTTCAAGGCTCTAGGTTCAATCCCCAGATTTTTGTTTCATTTTTTAACGATCTTGCTATAGAGAGGACAACTATGCTCAAAGATTCTATTTCATTTTTTAACGAGCTTGCCATAGAGAGAAAAACTATGCTCATGGCTTCTGTTTCATTTTTTAACGAGCTTTCCACTGAGAGAAAAACTATGCTCATAGACTCTGCTTGATCATGGTTTCCAAGAGAATAACGCTCTGGAAGGACACCATGTCAAGGGACAAAACTCGGTCATGGCTTCCAAGAGATATTCATTGGATGGAAGAAAATCACTCTGGAAGGAATACATGTCAAGGGTCGCGACAGGGGTAAGGAGATCAATCTCTAATAGCCCTACCAAAGAGATCACCATGTCAACGACTGGATCCAAGTCATCAGAAGTTGAAGTCACGGGAGACAACGCCACATAATTGACATGCAGTGGGGGCGATACTATCATCATATAAGAACCATTCAGGGAGGTAATCTAGTTAGGACCGATGAATGAAAGTTGATCAATAGTCATAATTCTTCCATCCTGAGGGAAAGATATCACACGGAAAAGAGTGGAAACAATAGCTTTCATGGAATAGACATAATCTTTCCCAAGGAGTAAAGAGAAATCCAAGGGGTCTCAGACTACCATGACATCAATAAAGAAAGTTTTCCCTCCCAAAGTTACTGGAAACTGAGGAAGGGTCCCTAAAGGTTGACTAGTTCTTCTGTTAAAAGCTAATAGATTATGTGTAATCGGTGCAAGCTGAGGACAACCCAAAGCATGCCAAGCAATAGAGGAAAAAATACTAACAGACACACCTTCATATATCAACATTTGAGGAACGTCCCGACCACAAACCTATACTATAATATGGAAAGGAATGTGAGAGGGAAGACGAGGTCCAGTTAGCTCACCCAATCAAAAAGGATGGCCTCATTGCTTGGAGGGGGTTTCACGGGAGAATGAGGAATGCCCCCAAGCATGGTAGATTTTGTATCGACAAGAAAAACATGGGCAGTATCGGGTTTACTCTCTAGAGGGACAGTAGGATCGACCGATGATGGGATCAGATTGACCACTCTGGCAATATTCAGAGGAAGAGTAGGATTGACCGATGAATGGAATGGAACAATCACTATGGCACTCTTCAGATGAAGGTTGGGACTGACTGAGGAAGGGACATGATCAACCACTTTGACACTCATCAAAGGAGGAGTGGGATCGACTGATAATAGAACCGGATCAACCACTTGGGTTTCATTCTCCAAGGGGAGAATGGGGTCGACGGGTGGAAATGGATCGACCACTTTGGTGTCACTCTCTAATGGGAGAGTGGGGTCGATCGAGGATGAAAATGGATCGACTACTTGGGTTACACTCTTTTGATGAAGAGTAGGGCTGATTGATGATGGAACTAGATCAACTACCTGGGTTTGTGGTTCAATCGAGGAGGAAACTAAATTGACCACCTGATCAACAAAACTGACTGGGGATGGAACCAGATTGACTAGTCCATCAAATAATGATGGGTTGGGGGAAATCTTACGATAACCTTTTGGAATTTGAAGTTTTTTCCAAAAGAGAAGAAGCCTCTTCCATACGAGGACAAAGGTGAGAATAATGATCACCTTTGCATAACATGCAAGGGAATTTGACAATTGTCTTCTTCTTACCAACCTTAATGTCACTAGTTGATGGGGTATCATTGGCATGTGCAACAGAGGATGATGACGTGGAGGACCACATTTTTAGGACATTGGGAATACCATGGAAATCCCTCAGAAAGTGGTCACCCTTACAAAGACTGCAAGGGAATTTGGGTTTCAGATTCTTCATTTTAATCTTGTTGACCTCAACAACACTCCCAATACTATTAACAGTAACTGTTTGCTTGGATCTAACATATGATGTTGTTGGAGCCTTCGTCCTTTTCGGGCTCTTCTTCTTCTTCTCTTTCCATTTCTTCTTCTTTTGATCAACCTGGCTACTTGCTTTAGAGATTTCACTAGATGAAGAAGGAGAAAGGGAAGGAGAATTAATGGGTGAGGAGGGAGAAAATTCAACATGAGGTTGATGTGTGGGTGGTGTACTAAAATCTAAAGTATTAGGTGTAGTTGAAACATTAGGAGGATTCAAGATCACCGGAGTGGGGAACAACCAAACTAGTAAGCCGATGGTGAGTTCTGGAAGACTCAGTGTGCCAATGTATAGAGGACCAAAGTTTCCAAAAGAAGGAAAGGTGTAAGGTTCCCCAGGAGAAGGGGTTCCTCCATTGGTACTCTCAAGATTTGATGCCATTAACACTGACTCGACCTAAGGTCCACTAAGAAACACAACCAACACACACTAAGAATTTGAGAAGCAAACAATCAAACAAAACCTTCCCACAATGAAACCACTAGTTGGTGATGAAATCCAACGTCACGGGATCAAAATAGGAAGAGGTGGGAATAGAGCGGGTGGATCAGTTACGTTGGTGACCTACTTAATGGACTTATGCCTTGGTGCAAGCTTCCACGCAGTAATTGTGGATTTACCCTTCAAGGAGCCCGAGTGAGTTTGACCAATGTCTTTTCCAGGTACAGTGAGACTTCTCTTCACTATCATCTCATGTGAGACCCTAAATATTATGGCTACTAAGGTCACCAATTCACATTCATCCCCTGGGTGGGTACAGTCGACAGTCCACCCGGAACCTATGGGTAGGATAACGAGTCTGAAATCAACTCGAGAGGCTCCCACACATAATCGTGGGTATAACTTCAAGTGACCTCCAATATACGATCCTGCCACTACAAACAGTTGAACAATGGAGGGATAATCTTCGTAACTCACCCGAGTGCGACCTTGTGCGTAACCCCTATGTGAGAGGGGGATCGCAGAAATCCTATACGACAATTGGATTTATCTCCCTATCCCAAGATGCTAAGTTTGTTTGGTAGCTTTGGAAAGTTATCCTTTCAACCTATTCCAAAGCCCTACACCTTAAACTAATGTAGGTTTGCTAACAAAGATGTAAAAAGTATGATAAATTTTTGTTAAGTGTTGATTTTAGTGGTTGTTGTTTACTTAGAGGTGTATGAGAGTGAAGACTAATGATATTATGACTCAGTTCCCAAAACATGCATAAGAAATGATAAGCAATATTTTCTTTCAATGAATGTCTAATTAAGGTAAGGAGAAATATTTTCCTTTCACTGTCAAACACTAAGATGAAATGACCTCATGCAATATTCCTCAATATGGAACCCAACACAATGCTAAAATTTTTGTATGTGACTGATAACCAGTAGATGTAAAGCTTCTTATGCTAATTGAACTTCAAGAGTAGTGAGATTTAAGCAATTTGGAAGCAAACTTCACATAAACCAAAAGACACCCTTGTTGTGATCAAACAAGAAACAAAAGGCCAAAAACTCAAAAGGAAGGAGAAAGAGTTTGGCAAATATGACTCAAAGATCATAAATCAAAGTACAAAAGACCTTTGAAACTCATTACAAACTTTTCACTCATTCAGATAAACGAGAAGAAAATGACAAATTGACTTCAAATCGTGAAGATCAAAGAGTTATTGAAAAGTAAGGAAAAATGTCAAAGAATCCAAAAAAGAGATGATGAATCCTTAGAAAACAAGGTGGTTTGAGGGCCAAACAAGGACACACTAAGATAGCATGAACCCTGAGCAGATGAATCAGCAAAAAGCCTGAGAAAAAACCAATTTTTAAGAAGAATGTTTGCAAAAAATAGGGTAGCGCTCCCCCATAAGGGGACACATAGTGCTCCAACACTCTGTGGAACACTGTAAGGGAGTTCCAATGCCCTGGTGCTAAGGGAAAGGGAGTGCTTTGCTACAAAAACTCAGAGAAATGCCCAAAAACTCAAAAAAAACTCAGGAAGAATGCAAAATTCTATGTTTCAGATAAATCCAAGAGCCAACAATCAAACCTAAGGATCAAAGAAATTTATGGAGAAGGTCAAATTAGTGGGAAAATCAAGCCAAGACAAGGCCTAGGAAAGGAAACAAATCAGGTTTCCATCCCTAGTGGAGTCGCCAATTTCTGTTGAAGGTGAATCCCCCTGCAAGAAAGTGGATTCCCTCTTGGTCTCTAAATCGTTAAGGCCAAGACAGAAGGTGATTAACATGGACACTGACCTCCTTTTAGATCTAATCAAGCTAATGAAAGAAAGAGAAGGAGAAATATATGTAACTTATGAATGATGTTTGTCCTTGCAAAGTCCAGGCTGAGCTTCGATCTTGAGCTCCTTGATAGGTCCTGCAAAACAAACAAAGATACAATGGACTTCCTACTCTACTGAGATTAGCTCAATCCTATATCCATCTACTGTAGACAAACTTATATGGAACAAGTACAAGTTTGAAAGAAACAGGCCAAGCATTGATTATATTAATGAGAACTAGTAAAAGTACTTACAATGCTTTGAATGAAGGTGAAGTAGCCTCTTCTAGTTGTCCTTTTCCAACCCCTTTACTCAATAAATCTCCACTGATTTCTTTGATGGCATATCACTCATGAGATCGTAAGTTTGATGTAATTCTCAATTGTCATTCTCTGTCAATACCACTTATAGGATCATAAGTTTGGTATCAATCTCAATTCTCCATTGTGCCTTTCACCATGAGAAGGCCTCCTTATATAACGTTGGAGAGGTCCAACCACTTGAGATATCTTTGGGATAAGGATTCCTCTCCTTCAGTTGAGGATATCCCTTAAGATCAGGCCTTGACCATCTATTCGAATCCAATGACCTTAAGGATTTGAGGGATTGTTCCCTAATTTACCTCAACAAACCTAAAATTTGCTAAAAAGAGGGTAGCGCTCCCCCATAAGGGTGCACAGGGCACTCAAGCACTTCCCCAAAGAGGCTCAGGGAGCGCCATCACTCCCTAACAGTGGGTAGGGGAGCACTCCTCTCCAAAATTCATTTTTTGAGTGGCTTTTCCAATGGCAAAGGGCTTGTACTTCTTTCCAAGTGATTTTTCTTCTTCCAAACTATCCTTTCAGGTGTCTTAAGTGTCTTCATGATGTCATTATGGGAACAACATAGGCAATATGGCAGCATAATTTTCTTGACACTTGCAACACTTATTGTCAAGATGCGACACTTGCAGACAAGATGCGACACTTACAACACTCGTAATGATGACACTTGCGACACTATCGAAGTGAGTAATTTTGAGGTGTAACACTTGGTATAATGGCCATCACCACACTTAGTTGGCCTAATTAGGGCATCCATGGACCAGTTGGAGTAGAGGCTCCAAGAGGCCGAGAGATCCGCTGAGATCACAAGAAAAGAACAATTCTTGGAGAACACATACAAAATCCAGGAAACACATGACAGACTCCAAGTCTAGTGTAAATTGGAAAAAGTACAGGCAAAACTTGTAGAAGCCTAGCTAGAGATTCAGAAGGTCGCACCTGAACTACCCGAAGCCAGGGACATACGCGAGCCAGAGAAACAGATAGAGATGTTACAGGAAGCATGGATGCAACTCACTAATTGCACAGATCAACTCCAAATGAAGCTATAATAGGTCCAGCAGGAAGCGGAACACCATCCTCAACAACTGCAAGAATAAATGTAGAAGACAATATTGAAAGGCAACAATGCTAGAGAAGCACTACACAAGCACACATCAGATTGCACCAAAAAATTTAGAGAAGTCAGCGACTTGATGAGCATCATTGCTCAACGAAATCAAGTTTTAGAGGAGGTCTGAACAATTATCTAGGTGTTGAACGAAGAAATTGCGGTCGCAATGGACCCGATGGAGAAGCAACAGAAGTTCGACCAAATTTCGTAGGCCGACACTGAACTAAATACAATCTATGAGACATAGTCTGTAGCCAAGAAAGAGCTACGTGATTTTTGACCGGTAATTCAGACCGCTTATATGAAAATTCATCAGGTCGATGCAACATCCGATTCCGATTGGAAATTGTTGGTTGGGATGAAGACAAAGAAGTACATAAAAGAGACAACACAATAGTTCCTTGTAGAAGAATCACTCCTTTCCCAGAAATGGAAGGACAAAGGCGAAATCTTTCAATGTGTAAAACACAAAGCCTTAGAGTTGGTACTAGAATTGGACCCTTCGTTTGAGGAGGTAAAGGAAGAAAGGAACAAACAGAAGAGCCCAAATAAGAATAAAAGTTGGACAAGGGAAAAAAATAGTTTCTCTTGGAGGATGTGAAAGAACCAAGCACTTGACTCGAGGACGAGTCAAGGATTATGGTTGGAGCCTGTTGGGCCCTTCGTTTTTGGGAAAGAACTGTGCAAGTTTTGACTAAGCACGAGTCATGCAAACTTCATCATAGGCTAGGAGAAAGAGTAGCAGAAAGTAGTTGTGGAATTCAGCGCAATGCCATCTAAGCAACAAACAGTTGCAACAGAACAAGAAAGCATGTAAGATGAGAAGGAAGACACATCCCAACTATATATAGGGATGAATATAATTGTAAAAGGGTTTGTTAGGTTGGGTTAAGTTATGTTGATCAGAGTCACCCAGGTTCTAGGATTTGTCATTGATACCTGTTGTAAAGTCAAGAGAAGACAAGCAAGAGTCTGTAATATTCCCTTCTATGTGAGTTTGAGTCTGTAGCAGAGAAAGATCTCAAGGGTAATATGAAGAAGGATAAAATTTTAAAATATGATGTGTCTTTGTATGTTTACTTATGCATTAAAAAATTTATTTATGGCTTATGAGTTTTATTTGATGGTTCTATGTTTAATTGTTGATCACAATGTAAGTAGGTTCAATTCTTGCATTTATATGCTTCATATTTGTTAATGAATCTTGTGTAAGAACAAGAATGAGTCCCAAATTCTCTATGGATCCTCTTTAGTCTTATTCCTACCCTTCCCTATATATCTATCTTAGCAACACTTTGGGTGAGACTTCTTCTCTTTGGAGAAGATGAAAATGTCAACTCTCTAGACTACATGGTATCTTTTGTTGGTAACCAAAGAAGGACCTTGGTTTGATCAAATCCGTGCCAATAGGAATCGTCACTAAGGAGTCTGCTTGTGAAGAGAAACAGACATGACAAGGGTTACTCGAGTGAGGATATATGTTTCCCCTAGATGAAGGAACTTTGTGAAGGGGGTTTCCCATAATATAAAATAGAATCCCCCCAGATGAAACACCAGAGGAGAGATGAAGGTTTTTCATGGGAAACCATTCATAGGAATTGACATAGAGGAACAAGGATAGATGGACAGGATGTAATAAGTAGAATGAATGCCCATTTTAGCACTTGCTCCTGGAAAAGTGAAGCTAGGATTGGATTCATAGGAAGGAATATTCCAATCTCCTATTGTAAGAGTTGGTTGAAGGATATGAATCCCACCAAACAAAAAAGGGAGAATAAGGGGGCTTCATGCCTCCAGAACCAAAACTAGGATTAGAATCCCAAATTATCGGTTGAGTATCATGATTCGACATACCACTCAGAAATACAAAAGGATTCGTCCCCATGGAATGAGAAAATACCATGGGATGGGTAACGCCAATTGAGGGAGTCACGGGGGCTCCACTAACCATAGCAATGAAAACTCATGGCATAATACAAAATTTTAAGGCAAACTAATAATCAAAGAGAACACCAAAGTAAACTAAAAAGGACAATATGCACAGAAACAGGATAAATTGGCTGAAAAGGGCCTCCCTCACTAAAGTAGGCATGTCTTGCCCAAGAGGGGCCTGAGACTCCTTGCAAAATATCGGAGGTATCATAATCAATTATAAGGGTCCTTGTGGGCTTAACAACCATTCATTCAGATCCCCCCGGAGAGGTAATCCTCCTTAAATGTTGTGTGTTGTCTAACCCTTATCCGACCCAGGGTACCTGGAGAATAACCCCTGCAAGTAAACTATGTGGCTACCTATGTCAAGCCACTAAGCCACCATGATATAACCAATGCACAGGCGAACAATCATAAGTTAGGTCCACCGTATGGGTAGGGTAGAAAAGCCCTAAATCTCTAAATAACTTCCTTTCAAAGAGATAAAGTTATTATAAATACCCCCCATATACGAATAGATCCCCAAAAATATCTCTGACTCTAAGAAGGTGATGCAGGAATATCTCCTCAACCAACTTCGCACGACCAGGTGCTTAACTCTGTTGTGAGCGTAGCCTCCTGAAGTAACCAATTATACAATGTATTTCACCACTCCTGTATTTAGACACATATGTTGATTTTAATATCCTTGGATAAGTTTACTCAAAAAATCATATTCCAAGGCTCTAAATCTTAAGCTAGTTTGTGCACCCTGAAAAATAAAATTGTTTCTAATCAGTTTTAAATTTATCAACATTAATTTTAGTGGATCTGTTTACTCAAAAGGTGTTGTCGTGCAACTGATGATGTTATGACTTAGCAAGTAAAATAAATGAATATGAATATAATGCAAAGTACTAACTTCAATTCTCAATAAATGATAAGATTTTCAAAATGCAACTTTCAATTCAATTTTGCAATTTCAAATAAGATGCAATCTTTCCATACATGTACTAAGATCAACGATAAGAACCAAAAAGATCAAATGGCAACAATGGAAAATGTATATTTTTTTTATTTTCAATATAAAAGAATGAAAATGAAAGGACTGAACAACACCTTGATATAAATATTCTACTGTATGTAAACAAGGACAAACCAAGTAGAATATCAAGAGGCAAAAACCCAACCCAAGATACAAGGAAAACCAATGAAAAATATGATGAGAAAGAAAAACAGCTAGAAAATTCAACAAAAGAAAGGTTTCCTATCACTCTCCAAGCACTTAACAGTCATCAAAGAGACCTAAGAAGACTCAACAACTGTCAAAACTTACCCATCAAACATCAAAATCAGCACTCAAGCAAAAAAGGATGATGTACGTGACCGTTCAAGAGAAAACCGCATATTTATGCTTCCTATAGAACGACATCTTGCGTATGTATGCGAATGTTAGGAAAAAATCTGCGTATATGTATTGAAACACTACCTTGTTAAGGATAAGGCCAAGAATCTCATACTCAAAATGAACAGAGGCTGTCAAGTAATCAAACGATAAGAAACTCAATATAAATGAAAGGAATCAAAGGAGAAAAACACTCCAAACCCTGAAAATAAGATTCCCTCTTGAGTATGGTCACCAATTATGTTACGAGGAAAATCACTCTATGGCATGGGGTAAACCACAACAGATGGAAATGACTACAAAAATCAACTCTAATCTAAAGTATGATATATAAACAAATATGACAACAAGAAAATAAAAAGATCCTACCTTTTCCAGACATTCAATGAAGTCCACCATTGAGCACTTGACTCAAAGAAATACACCTGCAACTTGTCCTCAACAACCAAGATACGCAAGTGTATGGTGATAATATATAAATTTAACACATTCAATAGCATAATACATCAATATTCATAACAAATAAACCAATGGAATAACATTTCAAATACTTGCAAGACATTAATTGGATGAGAAAAGAGTATTTATATTAAAATGTAATCAACATAAGTGTATGGATGACAAACTTCTATGTCAACATGTTTGAAACCAAGAAGTTGAGTCCCTTATAGTTGGCCCTCCACCACTTCAATCCTCTACCAAAGAAAAACTCATATAAGAGAGATAATGAGGTTATCCATCTAATAGGGATGAGCTTGGGGTCTGAACAATGTGTTCAGACTTAAAAGGACAAAGGGATGCAAACTCAATTTGAAGTGAATAATTTCTCTAGAGTAACTTTTCTCTCAATGTTGAATTCTTCTCCTCTTTTCCACAGCTTGGATATGGCCCATTTATAGCCTTCAAATGGAACTGAAGGGTCAAGTCAAAATGTTTCTAGTATATGGAAGGTCAAGAATCATGGATCGTGTGATGTGACATGGAAACCTGACACCATTTTTTTATTTTTGGGCACAAAAATCGATGTACGTGGGATGCAATGGTGAAACCTATGTATACACATGATGTATAGTTGTTAGGGTGAGTATATGTGAAAAAACATAATTTTAAGCTCTGGCAATTGCAAAAATGGACTTCAAGTATGCATAGGGAAATGGGAAAAGGCCGTCTAAGAAAGTTTGCATAGGGTGAGGAAAATATTGCTATAACATCGAGTTCTTGTTGAGATTGTCAACTTCAACTCCCAATGAGATGACTTCTTCTTCAATATTCTCATAATTTTATTCTTTCTTCATCATATGGATATTTATTTCATCATCCATTCTCTTTTCTTCTTCAAGTTGGATTTTCAAGGAGATGATTTCTCCTTCAATTCGTCTTCCTTGTTGACTAAATTATGCTTCAAGATTTTTTAATTCCTCATATCTTTCCTCAATGTGACTTGTCAAAATTTGTTCTCTCTTCTTTGCTTCCTTTCTTATTGATACTATTTCGGCTTCCAAGCACTGCTTTTCTTCCAACTTATTTTTGATTGTTTCTTCAATCCTTTTGGTTTCTTCTAGCTAGACCTTTAAATTTTTAATAATATGATATAATTCTTTATATTTTTTGTTGGGATTTTAAGAATATTCCTTTAACTTGATCAATTCCTACTTAAGGGATTTTTTTTTATTCTTTTCCCTTTTTATCTCACTCAAATATTTGATTAGTTATGCCTCAAGATCCACTTCACCTTCTTCATAATCTTCTTTTGGATCTGTCTATTCTGATGTAATTCCTTCTTCTTGTTAGGTCTCATCATCTTCTTTATCTTCATCAACATGCTCTAGATATGTGGTTTCAAGACAAGATTACTTAAAGTAGAGATTATGTAGCTTATCCCAAAGCTCTTTGGTTGATAAAAATTTTCCCATTTTTCCTTTACTGAATCATATAATCCATCCATGATGGAATCCATTGCTATTTTGTTGTTCCTTCTTATTTTTTTCTTAGATATAGTATTCTGAATAGGTTTCTTTGTAGCAGTGGATCCTATAACATTTGAGTACCAAATATCATACCCCTATGCCTCTAAAAAAACTGTCATAATTCTTCTCCATAACTCATAGTCCTGACCATCAAATAACGACATTACATTATCAATGCACTCCATGATATACCTTCCAATGTTTAAATTGATTATGAAGAACCTGCTCTGAGGCCAATTGTTGGAATATTCAACAATATTGAGAGGGGGCGAGGTGAATGATTTTTGAGAACTTTTCAACATTTTAACCATAACATGTAAACATTAACTTATCAATGATTCCATTCACATATTATTGCATTTAACATATCATAAAAATTTAACCATAAATATTACCATTCAACAATGCATCAAATAATACACAGTGCACAAGATATTTTTACTTGGAAACCCAAATTGGAGAAATCCACAAAACTCTTTTTAATATATAACTTCAATATTACATGAACAGGAATCACCAAATTTCAAACCTCTCTAGTACCAATACCCTATTTACAGGATCCAACTGGAAGGAAGCTACAACTCCCTTAATTCTTCAGCACCAACAAGAAGGAGGCTCCAACTGCCTAGTTTACATGCTTCAAGCTAAAGGAAGCTACAAATCCCTTTATTATATAGCACCAACTATAAGGAGGCTCTAGCCCCCTGATTTACTCGATCCAACCTGAAGGAAGCTATGATTCCCTATTTTTCCAACTCCAATTGGAAGGAGGATACAACCCCCTTATCTTTACCCTTCCTTCCTTCATCAAATATAAATATAGATTCAACCTGTCATTGATTCTTTAACTGATACATAATCATCATCAAAACCAAAAATCAACTTTTCACTATAACTGTCACTAGTACTAATACATCATCATCATCATCAAAACCAAACTCAACCTATCACTCTAACTGGCACTAATACTGGTACATCATTGTCATCATCAAGACCATACTCAACCTGTCACTATAACTGTCACTAATTGTAGTGTCCCCAAGGCCGAGCCCCAATGTAAACCATGCTCTGAAAGATATTGTAAATATGTGTTATAGGCTGGTGAGCCAAGTTTTGTATAAGTTGTAGGCTTATGAGTTTTGTTAGGCCAGGGAGCCTAAGTGTTGAAGGCCAGGAGCCTATGATATACTTGTATGTATGCAGGTCAATTAATAAAATATAAATACCACCAGTGCAGACCGTCCACGATGAAAGAGTGATGGGGGATTGAGTGTCCACAGAAGGGGCAAGGAACTAGGGGCTGGAAGGTGGGAAAGGGGCTGAGTGTGGAGCCTAGGGGCTAAGCCTAGGGGGCTTAGGCCTGGAATAATATTTTATTATTATTCCTAAAAATCCATGTGCACATTATTTTAACCTAAGTCCTTTGGAAGGACCCGTGATTTCCCAAGTGGTGGGAGAAGGGCATACGGATGGAACACATGCAGTTCCCAGGGTGACAAGTATCAACCCTGGTGCATGCAAATATAAGTGCCGAGCTGAACCGTGGGTGGGGGATCTTCCTCCATTCGAACCCGAACCTCTGTGCGTGGAACTGGTACGCCATCTGCCAGAATACCCTGGTTTATCTCTGGAAGCCGTAAAGCCTGTGTTTGGTCCTGAGGAAATCGTGTACACCATGTCCAGAGCTGTGGAGTCTGTGTCTGACTCTGAGTAACCCGTGTCTCTGAGAAAACCTGTGTGCTCATTAATCCTGTGTTAAACTCGAGTGGAAGAATCCCTGGTTGTTTGGGAAAAGCTGAGCTAGCCTGTGCGTGGAGCCTCTATTCCAAAATCATGCCTGAGATTATCCTGTGACAACTGAACCATTTTGGAAAGCACTTGTCTGTGTTTTGCGTGGATTGTTGTGACCACGTAGTGCTGGACTGCGTGAGGCTTGTTGGCCTGTGAGCGACTCCTCCAGGTGAGAGAGTGTGCAGAGGGAGAAGAGAACTCCTGGAAGGAACCCTGTAGTTGCCATAGAGCCTAGAGAATTCCGGTCCAGTCTGTTCCTGTAACCCAAGGTAAGGGAGACTGATAGCCGAAGGACTGTCTAGGTGACAGAGAAGGTGCACTCTCCTGGGGTGGAACAGGAATGTGGGGAATGAGGGTCTGTGTGCAGTGAGCGTGGGATATTCCTGGGAGAACTACTTCCTGGTGAATGTGAATATATCATCTTCCCTGTAACCTCAGCCTAAGTCTAGATTCCTTGTCCTGGGGTGGAGCTCGGTCCCAGCTCGGGGGTGACCTACTGTTGAGATGATGAACAGTGTGGTCTAAGGCTNGGAGGTTCATGGAAGGCCTGCACTTGGTTGGTGATTTCTCCAGCTGTTAAAAGATAAGTATTGAAATATGGTTTATTACATTTGAACCTGACTGTGATGTTTTGTATCATGTTTTCCGCTGTGTAAATGAATTAATGATGAATGCTATGGAACATTTAATTATAGCAGTACCCAGATATAATAAACCATATTTCAATA